>CAXIVR010000005.1:56625859-56741056 GCA_964035755.1 Teleogryllus oceanicus | reverse complement strand
TCTTGACAAAATTAGCCATGGCACGGTAAAATTAACACAGGACCTAGATAAATTGAATATTTGGATTTATTACGCGAGGGATTAGTGAAAACAAACGACGCGCTGCCTGACGTAGTGGTGCGACTCATCATGGATGAATAACACGAAAATAATTATTTTAAAGAAAGGAAGAAAAGGGGGAAAAAATTTAACAATTTGACATTTCTTAACTAAAGATTAGACAATTTATGAAACCGGTAATGAAATGCAAGACGCCCGTAAAACGTAGAACTATGAACATATTACGATATGTTTTTGCAGTGATGGACAGGTGTTTTATAAAAAGTTTCCTGCTTCTGGACCAACAATGCCAAATGGAGGATAGTTCAATGTGAGTTGAGCTCTCGCAGCGTACGCATGACCTGTATCAGAGTGATAGGAAATTCGAAATTTTTGCGTAATTAGTTAGTGAAAGTTTATGCGGGAACGCTATTAATTAGATATTGATTAATGAATATATATATATATATATATATATTATAACGCCCCGTCCAAGTATGGGCTACAGCGATGCCTGGCTGCGAGGGAGGCGAGCAGCGGAGTAGTTTGAAATGCTCCATGCCGGGGCCTTAAGTTTCGAGGGTTCCAAGCAGAGTTCGTTGGTGTAGAGGACAGTGTCGACGCTTTGCGTGCGCCCAAAAAGCTCCGGTTTTTATGATGTGAGCAAGCGACCGGAGAGAATGGAGTGGGGAGAGTCGGGAGTGTGGAGCAGAGCTGTGTTGGTGGTATATGGGATGTAGCTCGCCACCGCAAAACATGAGAGGAGGAACTGAAAAAGAATTGTGGAACTTTTAATGCACGAAGAGAGGTGATATAGTGTTCGAGGTGCGTTGGAAGATGAAGGGACGGAGGCATGCAAAGGTAACTGGATAGGAGAATGGGAATCTACGTGAACTGAAGTCCTACTTGATTAATGTGAGTGCTAATAAAGCATTTAATTAACGGTTGTATAGTGGAATTGTGTAGGCGTGAGGTTAGAGGATCAATCTTTCCTTAAATTGAGTTGCAGTAGTCCAATTTGGAATTGTGAAAGTATTGTAGGTGAGAGTCCTGGCATTTGAAGTGGCAACTGACTTATTCTGACTGTTCTTTTGCCGGATGTGTAATATTCTTTTAAATACAAGATGTTCTGTTGCATTATTTTAAGTTGAGGACTTAAAGAGACTGATAAATGAATTTATGCATATTAATGTATCAATTTTCAATCACCAATATGCATATGTGGATTGTGAACCGAAAAGAGCTCGAAGAAAGGTGAACTTTTACTTTCATTAACTGGTACTGTTGACAATTATGTGCTTTCTATTTGTAACTTATATTGCAATTTACGTACTATAAGGAATGTGTCAAGAGTTGTTAATTTCTGTCAAGTTGGGGGGTGAGATTCTGCAGTTTCTCTATGGTAGTGCAATATTTTATTGAAGATTGTCCAATATCACAGATTGTGAAAAAATAGCTGAGAGGAAGGAGGACAGTTACACTGCTATTTCTACTGCCATAACGTTCAGAAAAATGTTTATTCATGAATTTCTTCTGATTACAATTTGTATGGTGTAATTTCATGGCATGTAAAATTAGCATGTAACAGGATTGCTATGTGATCATGCAGGATAAAGTGGAAGGAAAATGTTGCAATGATTACTTGTATGGTAATGAACCAATATCATTTAGATAAAGAATATGTCAAGGATTGTTAATTTCGGTCAATTTGGGAGTGAGACTTTTGCAATTTCTGTGTAATGTAGTATCTTAGTGGAGATTGTCTAATACCAGATTCTGAAAATATTAGCTCAGTGGGAGGACAGTTAGTTATTTTTACTGCTGTCTGTAACGTTTCATTACAATGTTTATTCATGATTTCCTTCCGATCATAATTGAATATGGTGTGATTTCATGGGTAGAATTAGCATGTAGCAGGAATGCTATGTGCCCATGCAGGATAAAGAAAAGAAAATGTTGCAATGATTACTTGTATGGTAATGAACTAGTATTATCATTAAAACTTTGGTAATGATACACCCTACTTTCTTGAGTATTTATCAAAGGTATAAGAAAACTTTGTCAGTCATGAATATTTTTTATATACAATTTCTGGAGAAATGGTGTAGGATGTTTATTCTAAAGTTTATATTGTAAATTAAATTTCTATTAATGTGTGTTGATCATGAGTATGGAATGTTTATTCTAGAGTTTACATTGGAAATCAAAGTTCTATTGCTGTGTGTTGACCGTGATTGGATGTGAATTTATTATTGAAATGAGGGAATCGTGATGAGGAATGTATAAATCTGAATTGTTTTGGAGTGAAGGAACATAAGTGTTGTATAAATTAATTGGAATGATAATATTAATTCAGGACTTAATCATTTGTTCAAAGTCAATAATGTGATTTTCCATTTTTTAAAAAGGATGTTAGATGAGTTATAATTCTCAGAATAGTTCTAGAAACAGTACTTCTTTGTTGATTTGCTTGTTTTTTTGTTCTTGTATTTGGGTACAGGCAGCCAGACAATTGTACACTGTTGTGACATTATTTCTGTGCTGTTGCTTTTGTGTTTGTTTAGAAACTTGCAGATGTCTGTACTGACAGTTTTCATTAAATGTCATTGTTTGTTTTTCGTAACATTGCACTTTCTTTTCTTTTTCGTGGGAAAGGTGTGGAGCAACGCAGGCAAGAACCCTCCTTTAGTCCTCGATTTCCTATTAAGGAAATTTAAATTATCAATATTATTATTATTATTATTATATTATTATTATTATTATTATTATTATTATTATTATTGCATCTCGACGACCAACCGCGGACGGCCCCTACCCACGCCCGCCGTCCGTTTGATAAAGCGTTGCGTCACAATATATATATATATATATATATATATATATATATATATATATATATATATATATATTTGAAAAGTAAAGAGGGGAATAAATTTTGAAGATTCTGTCCAAGTCATGCTAGTTAAGTTAAGAGTAAAATAACAGTATAAAGTCACGACAGAATGCGCATTCCGGTATGAATTTTTATTTTGTGTATCTTCTTTAAGTATGAATGATGTCTTGTATTTGTTTATGTTTTAAATCCAGGGTATTTATGTCATCGTGTAAAATTTTGCATGCCATAACGGGCAATTCATATAAAAGGGGTGTCAAATAGCTGCCTTGACAACTTGTTAATGGAGTGGAAAGGCAAATAAATGAATGAACGCTCATTGCGACTCATGTATACCTGGATTACGAGTATTGTTTTGTATTTAGCTAGAAACTGACCCAGGCACGAGCGTGCAGATACATCGTTTCAATTCCGTATGGAATGATCACAGTAGCCACGCCCAGGTAAGGCTCTATTTGTATATGCCAGCTGAGGTACGGGCAACAGGTGAGTGAGAATATTATTTTTGTCAGAGAATGTCAAGGAAACCAGGCGCTCAACCAAACGAAGTATATTCTATGAAGAGTAGGATAATAGAAAAATAGTAAGAGCTGGGGCACCATAGTGTTTGAGAACAAGATAGGGGTGCGTAAATGAATAGAGCAGGTAGGACAGGTCGGAAGCATTACAGTGGGGCCCCAACGTGTGGGCGTGAATACAGGAGGATATAGAAGGAGCCATTACAATACACATAATTGACCCAAATTAAGTAAAACAGTGTTAAAACGTAAACATAGTAAAAAGTAGTTAGGTTGAAACGAAGACTAGCATCTATTGTATGTTATAACAGAAACAAAACAACGATAATTGATTCTAGCTTTAATTTGAACTAGTTGCAGGAGCGGCGATGACATCCTCTGCTTTCTCGGGTTGGCACACGTGGAATTCGGGAAGGTGAACAATAGAATAATAGAACACCCCAATGTCGTGAGGCGTGGGTTCATGTCCAGATGACGCATGCGACCCACATATTGATACCGGCATAAAAAAATTACCGCTCACTGGACACTTTAATCAGTTTTTTAATAATACGTATCATTGGCGTCAAGCATTTTGCCGCGACCAAGTGCTAGTACGTGAGGATAGTTACAGATTGCGTTAAGTTGCATCATTATTACCAAGCAATGTAGAACTTAATGTCACTGCTAGTGGTAAAGCTAGTGCTGACATAAACACTGTTCACAGTCGCGAGTTGCTATGGGCATTTACTTTTAAACTGAACTTAACATAGTTTATAGTGAATTGCCCAAAGTTACGCAGTGGCTACGCGACGCGTGCGCAATAAGTTCTCTGCAAGTAATTGCATGATGAAAAGATCGTAATGCTTAGCTCACTGAATTTAACATGAACAATTGCTCCTTGTAATGTTATTTCTGTGAGTACTGCATTATTCACAAGGTTAAAACAGTTTGAAGAATGTGCCATTGCGTGAGATTGCACAACATTCCCGCTCGTACTTGTAGACACTGGACTCTAGACTGCATTGTTAATAAGACTACGTATTAGAGAGTGAGCGATGCACCACCCACACGCGCACGCCACGCGCACGCCACGCCACGCCACGCCACGCCACGCCACGCACACGCACACGCACACGCACACGCGCGCACACACACACAGATTCTGCAAACTTAACACAATTAAAAAAAATGCATGATTGCATGTTAGAATGAGAACGAGCGAAACACGTCAGCGCTCCAGGGCTACGGTCGCTGGACTGACTTGGTCCATTAGGCGCAGAAGGCTGGCGAGAGAAGAAATGTTTCGCGATACGAATCCTCTCCACCACTAAGAAGCCAGACTACATGGATTACAGTTTAAAATATTATAAACTGAGCTAACTTATAATTGAAGAAGCAGTATGAGCGTATGATGAAATGAATTCATATTTTCAATCAGGTGTCCAGTGATTTTAAGGTCAGTCGTGCGAGTTGTGTCTCACTTCTTAGAACTTGGCTGTTGCAGTTGCGTTGCTTGGAGGAAACGCGTGGGTTGAATGCGTGGTAACGCAGGCGAGCGGGACGGCATTGGCCATTGCGCTATCTAAAGATACAGTCGAGTGGTGGAACCTATTGCTAAAATAAATGACGAAATACAAAATTAAAATTATAACTTGTTCAAGGCTGAGTTGATGCTCGTATACGTAACAAGGGCGCGCATGTGAAATGTACAATTGTAAGTTGAAGTATTTTAAGAGCTTGCTCTGACAGTAATTTTCTCAGTTTTGTTTTGATAAAAGTATTAGAGGATCGAAAAATTGAGAAAATGCGAAAATATATTCTTCGTGGTTTCAGATGAGATCTTGTGGTAATTCATATTCAATGTATGTATGATGGAGGTAATCTCCCTTCCCCCACCTCAGACTAACGACAGACAAAATGGCTTCTCCAGAGAATAGTTGTTTCATTCTGGTTCCTTATTCTATGTAAATTTTACCACGTTACCTGAGTAAGTATGATATTTATTGAAATTGATAATTAATTTGTTAAATACATTGTATTAATTCTACATTTGTTTTAGATATGTTGCACATTATGAGGTGTTGTTTGCACCACTGAAGATGGGGAAGGTTCCCCAAAACTATTTTTTTAGGGTTTTATAATGTGTTAAATTTTAGATATGTTGCACATTATGAGGTGTTTACTAACCTATAGAGTTGATTGAGACAACCTGAAAATGTTTTATTCTACATCATTTCATGAAGTTTTATATAATTTTGAGAAAATTGTTTACTAATGAGTGCAAGGTGTACTTGTAAAATACATTTTGTTGGTATGGCAAGAAATGGTGTCGAATCTCATGGAGTTAAAGATCCCGAGTTACAAAGCACGTAATTGGTGGTGTATGAGACAAAAGATTTACTTATAATATGGGTTTCTCCCTATACTGAGAACAATGGTACTAGCACCGGAATGGGAAATAGCTACCATGGCTTACTTCTGCGTGAGGTTCGCAGAACTTTCAGAGTCTATCGCTAAGTGAGAATGTTTTTCCCAGGGCAAAAATTATTTGCAGTGCTTATCAATGAGAGAATTTTTCTTGGTATTTTTATACCAACGTCAGCATTTATTTGTCTCAGCGTTCGTCGTCCGTTTTAGAAGTAGTTTCTTCCAGTTATTTAGCGATTTATTTCTTCAATAAACAATTCTTCTATTTTTAATTTGTACTTTTCAGCGTGTATTGTAGATTAAAGAATCGCTACTGATTGAAAATATAAAAACAGATGGTATAAAAACAGATAAAATAATACTCTACCATTTTTTCGTTTTCATCCATTTTCTGTAAAAAGTTTAAAGACATTATGTGCATTATGGTTCTCTATAAACACCTGAAAATACAGGTAAATATCAGAAATAATTAAAAATAAATATTATATGTTATACGTCACAACGAATTACTGCTGTCTCACTAAGTAGATTTCAAGCATGCTATTTGAGGGTTATTTTGAATCGCAGTTTCTTTTAAGCAAACTGCACAGAGATAAATAATTTTAGTATTGTTTAGTATTACCATCAACATGAGTTCCCAACGCCTCATATCACTTGAAGTGACTAAAATTGCCCGAAATGCGGGCATTCCCCACGTATTAAAGCGGCCCGAAGGTCTCGCGAATGGTCGGCGACCAGTGCTCCAGCGGCCACAATGTGAAACCTTGTCCGTTCGCTAACTTCCATTGATTGATTGATTGATTGATTGGTTTTCTCGTGTTTCCGGGCGCGTCAACAGCTTCGGTCATTATTCCCGTAAGTGCAGTGCATGTTTTTCTCTCGTGAGATGGTGGTGATCTCCCCTGCTGGATGGCAAGATCCGGGCCGACCTACCGTCGGTTGTAGTTCCCAACCGGACTCCACCAGTGGGGCACCGCTCCAGCCGGGACAAGCTCTAAGCTCCCGACCGGTCTCCCGGAATATGTGACAGTGTTGTGCATGTTAGTGTAAGTGTGTGCAAGGAGGATGGACAAGGAGAGAGGAAGGAAAGATCGCGCGCGGTCCATGGCCCGTTTCTTAGGGTACTGCTCCGGCATTCGCCTGGTGTTGATCGGAGAAACCACGGAAAACTACCGATCAGAGCAGCCGGTCGCTAGAATTCTCCTCCAGACGCTAACTTCCAGAAGGATCGGCGCAGTGTCTCTGCTGTTAGGCATACTAGAGGGCTATGGTATAGCCTATGTGTGCTTTAAAGCCCCTTCTTTCAGTGCAAGAAAGGCCGAAGCAAAAGTCGAATCTCCCTTCCGATTTCACTATCGATCATTGTCGACTTACGATTGTTTTGTCATTTCGATGGTATAAGAAGAGCCAATGAGCACTTGGACCCGTGGAGAGCAGCCAATGTTCGCATTGGTTATTGGATAGCAAACTGTTGACTATGACTGAATGGTCTACCATTCATGCATCCAAAATACTGCGAAGTATTTCCAAACAACATTCATGAAGGGACAGAAGACAAATAAGTGACATTAAGATAGATGTCGAACAATAATAATTTTAGTAATTACTTTCTTCGCAATTTTTATAAACTTGTTCCTATGGGTCATTTCTGTAGACTTCATTATGAAGTAATATTCTACTCTAAATTCATATTTTGTTTTTATAATGTGAAAACATACTTGACAAATATTCAAATTAATGTATCACAACTCAATAGTAATTCTCTACTGTTCTTGCACAAAGATACTTACTTTTCGCAACCATTGTCATTTCTTATGTAACTATTTATTTATTGAGTGGAAAATAAAGAATGGATAAAACTTTTGAAATGGATTTCATGAAATAAAAGGGAATACGAATTCTAGTCCACCACTTTACACAACCAAATGAGGCTCTTGTCAGGTAGAAGACCTGTGATGGGAATTGTCAAAATGGGCCAATATTAAAAAGGTGTAAACGTTCAAATTTCATACACCTGTATTCGCCAATTTAAAAGTAACGGTTAAGCTTTAAAAACTATTACCTTATCATAAATAGTGGAATATATAGAAGTAGTAACTTAGATGTGCCATGTTCTGCCAAAAGAGAAAACTACCCATTCTGTAACATTATGAATATTGACACTGCCCCTTCTTGAACAGGTCAGAGATATATTCATCCATATGAAATTATAAATATAGTATATATAGTCTTTATTACAATAATAATTGAGTAAATTATTAACCCAGATATCGACGAAATGTCTCTAACCTGATTTTTGTTCTAAGGTCCAAGGTTCTAAGGTTCAAATATCGTCGTCTTCATTCAATTAACTCGAGCGTCCGATCAATTTAATTTACCTACCATGTTGAAGTATTGTGAGGCAGTGCTTTTGTGGGATACACGCAGCCTTTCGATGGCAAATCTTAGTTGGGGGCCTTATTAGGGGCCTAGTTAGGGGCCTTAACCTTATTATTCTCAGGGGCTGCCCCTGAGAATCATGGTTAACTTTTGTAATGCTGAAACTCCTGTCCAAGACGCAGTAATGAGAATTTCTCATATTCGAAAATTTTCTGTTTCAAGTTTTGAAATTTTCTGTGATGAATCACGTTGATGATATTTAAAACTATCTGCAATTTACTGTGGTACATTTGGTTATAAGGAAGGGGGCAGAAACTGCTTCAGGAAATAATAATAATAATAATAATAATAATAATAATAATAATAATAATAATAATAATAATAATAATAATAATAATAATAAATATACTGTTACAAAACGCCTTCGAGAGCAGGAGAAACTGTCATCGGGCAGGCAATGCTGCCGGCTGTAAGTGACCGGCGCTACAGTGAAATTATACTTGGATTTTTCTAACGTGGCGGCTGAGGGTAGTATCTCCACGATGGAATTTGGCACGACTTTTTGAGTCCTTCTCAGTCCTGCCGCGAGTTAGCTTCGACCTGCAGCACTCGCTTGATGTCGCGATCATGCGCACGGAGACAAAAAGACACAAAAAGTCGTGCCAAATTCCATCTTGAAGATACTATCCTCAACTGCCACGTTAGAAAAACCCAAGTATATGCAACACCGTGAGACATCGCCGCCGCCGCCGCCCCCGTCGCCCCCCTCCCCCGCCACCGGTGGCGGCGGCGGCGGCGGCGGCGAGCCCAACGGTCGTTCTCACGCGGCAGTCAGTCTGTTTGGCGGCTAATTTCATTGTAAAATATCTTTGTCAAAGGAAATATGACACTGTAATAGCCAATATTTTATAAAATATTTCTTTTATAAAATGTCTTGGATAAAATGTAGTCTAAAGCGTCCAAGTTTTATCATACATGTGGTAACTTGACGTCCGATATAGGGGTATTGCTTCAACCAAAGCTTTAATTGCAGTGTGCGAGCAATTAGAACGTTTTTGTAATACTGCCCATCCGGATTACAAAAGTAAAACCAAGCGAATTGATGCTTATAGGACATTTTTTCCCGAGAAGTAGAAAATACGAGGTTTGGGAAATGCCCAATTCAAGGAAATAATTTTTTTAAACTTCCAAATCAGAGGACTCAATTTTGAAAGGAAGTTAAACGACAAAGAAAATTGAATGTTTCCTCATCCATCCTAAAATAATTCATTTCGAAGTTCTTTAATTAATGCTTAACAATTAGCAACCCATGGTGGCAATAACCACCATGGTGCGACCCATAACTTCACCATAAATGAATACGATGACGTTGTTCTAAGGCCTCACGTTCAAACGTTTCCTCTTTTCCTTCATCAGCATTAAACATAGATTAGTTACAAAACATCAAGTGGCATAAACAACTATAACGTCATCCATCGTAAATCGCGAGCAAATCTACATAAAATATTGGACGAAATGTAATACGTTCGTCAAATTTCTTTGTCAAAGTTTTTTCGTCAAACTATGTCAAACTATGTCAAACTATGTCAAACTATGTCAAACTATGTCAAACTATGTCAAACTATGTCAAACTATGTCAAACTATGTCAAACTATGTCAAACTATGTCAAACTATGTCAAAAACCTTCCACAAAGCTCATCAAATATCTTTTACAGTGTAATGCCGGCATCTGTGCTTGTCTTGTCCATGCGTCACTAAAGGCCCATTTACAATGCTAACAAACATAAGAATGGCGTTAACGTAAAAGTTTGGACTATGTCCATAAGCGAACTCATTCACAATGAGTTCGCATAAGCATAACACGTAAGACGTTAACTTCATAACTTGCAAGCTTCTAGATGCTTATGCCTAAAATAAGAAGTGAACCAATCACAGTAAGTTAACTCAAAATCGAGTATCGAAATAAGTCGATAAACGAACTAACACAATCCATGGCAAGAGCCCCCTCCGCCCCGCCATGGCCACAATCGATAGCTCGAAAACGATTCTCACATCCAACCAATATCAAAATAGAATGTCTCACAGCCAATAGAAACTCTTCCTTACGTTTATGTTCGACATTGTGAATACTTCAGTCTATCACTTATGTTAATGTTTACGTCTGTATGTTATGCTTATGTTTGTGTTTGCATTGTGAATGGGCATTAAGTATTTTGTTCCTTCTCGTCCGTGGCTGTGTGTATGAGACGCCGCATCAAAAGTGACCAAGTCGCAACCGCTCGTGGCACGTAGCGAACTCGCTAGCCTTTTACCACTGAGGTCCGGGTTCGATTCCCGTCGAATCTCATGTAAAATTTGTTCCAACAAAACGAGTTTGGCTGCTTCACAAGATAGTCCCAACCGCCTGTGAAGTGGCCTAAACCCTACCCCTATCCTTATTCCTTCCCAATTCTGGCTATTGGGTAGTGACGCGCGTAGCAAGAGACGCGTACGCGGAGATGCTACCTGGCGGTCCTCTTGACAACTGACTGCGACGTGACATGACATAAGAAAAGGTTAATAGAGGATTACTCCCCAGCGCACAAATTTAACGGAGGATTACTCCCCAGCGCAATGCGCTCAGCGCCCCTTCAGAGGCAACGAATTAAACCGACAATATCCTATGTAACAATGCGCACCGCGTAATTGCAAATTTAAATCCTTTCACATCGCTGCGGAAAACGTTAACAACTTATAAATTGCAAACTTTCAAGTAATAACATGGTTGGGTGATAAGCAAACTTCAGATGAAGATTCCCCTCGGATGGTGAGATCGAACAATGTTCAGTAATGGAAGGTCGTATGCAGGAAGTACTGTAATTATTTTATACAACTTCAACGATCCATGTCGCACTAACAAGATTCATACTTCTTGTAACAACGAATCCTGGTGTCACTGTAATTTAGAAATAATTTCTAACTATAGTTTGTTCATTTAAACATCTTTAATGTGCATAAAAATAATCTCGTTTCAACCACTAATTTTTGTTCTTGCATGATAATCCCATCATATTAGTTTTGTTCTGAATTATCTCACCTCTTCATTTAGCGAGCTATCAGACACCGCAAAAAGGTAAGCAGTCAGCCATAACCCAAAACAAAATATCAATTTACCTGGAACTAATCTAGATTAACCTTGGTCCTCTGGGCATTTACGAGTAATGCAATCCAGACAAAACATGTCCAGACACCTCGAGAAGAACGATTTGTAAGCAGTTGAACAGAAAGGATGCAAAAGTTACTTTGACACTAAGGAAATCTTGCTCCTAAACAAAGTCATCTTGAATGACGTAACGTAATTGCAGCCTGATCAACGAAAACGTAATTTGAGTTTAGCTTGAATTGTCTATCAGAAGGCCTTTGACAGTTTACCACACTGAAATTGATCAAATTCAAGTAGACAGAAGTACATACTATAATAGTGTACTTATCCAATATGCACAACTTCTCCAAATTAACATCACATTATTATTGTACCATATTAACAAATTGAAATTGTATTGTAACAAATAATGCAAACATTACATCTGTAAGTTTCTTCGACACTGCGTCTCCTGCCTAAAGGTCGCCGCCACGGGTCGTGGCGCGAAATGACCTCCCGTGCTCCACCAACATGGCTACGCCCCTCCGGATTAGGCTGTACCGAATGCGAGCAACCAGCCCGCTCATGCCATGAGTGGGTGCATGATGGGGATGCATGTTGGGAACATTGCGTTCCAAAGTTTTGCGGAAACAAGGAACTACAACTCTGCACTTGCGCTGGCTCCGACGGAATCAATGCGAAGTTGCTGAAGCTCGGAGCTGAAGTAGCACTTCCTGCAATAGTGGACATAATTAATTTCTCGCTAACGAGCGACAAATTTCCCTCCGCGTGGAAGACAGCACTTTCCATCCTCTTCTAAAGCGCCTATCCTACGACGCCAGTTGATTACCGCTCCGTCAGTATCTTACCGACAATATCAAAAGTTCTTCGAAAGATCGCCAGGAAGCAGATCAAGCATCACCTTCAAAATTTCAGTATTTTAAATACAAAGCAGTCAGATTTTACACTCCGTAAAAGCAGAGGAACTGCGCTTCCTAGTGTGATTGAAGACGCCAGAGATACAATGGACAACGGTAAAATCACAATTCTCGTCCTTCTCGATTTTAGCAAGGCATTCGACTCGGTCGACCACAATATTTTTTAAGATGTTGAAAACTTTGGATGTTCCTCATCCACACATCTTGCCAGTAGCACGCAGCGTCGCACAGGGCTCAGTATTAGGACCTCTTGCTTTCCTAATTTATGTTAATGATATAGACAAATCAATAAAAAATTGTCATCACATATACGCCGATTATTTCCAATTGTATATTAGCTCTTCTCGCTTTCTTGAAGTGTACCTTAGCCTCTTCTCGCGTTTTCGAACTTGCTAAAAAAATCCACGAAGACCTTCACAGTCTATCCTCTTAGTCATCATCAATGGGGCTACTGCTTAACCCCAACAAATCTCAGTGCCTTCTAATCGGCTCCAGAAACTCTCTTAGAAAAGTTATCAATTTACGCTCTCCCTGACATTTGTATAAATGGAACTCCCCTACCGCGGTGTAAAGACGTGAGAAATTTAGGTGTGCACATGGATAATACTGTGCGTTAACAATCCTTGCAAAAAACGCTCTTTTTCTTTCTGAATTCAAAATTCAAGTAGTATACGGCTTAGGGTACGGATCACAGAATTGTGAAAACCCCACATTCTCCCTATAGTCCCACAGATTTCAAACCTTTTGGGACTTAAATAAATAAATGAGTAACTAAATAAATAAATGTATAAGATACGTCCGGTTCCAGCATTGTGAGTAGCAATAGGGAAATAAAATGCATCTATTTTTAGTAGTTAAGAATGGCACACGTGACTTGAAGACTGAAGTATTCACCCCCACACTTCATTTGTTGATTGTTTTTGATTCCTTCACAGATGTAAAAAAGTATAATTACTATAATTAGGGAACAGTTAAAGCAATTAACATCATTACTTTAACACTTGCTTAACCGGTGATCAATCGCACAAAAGAAGAATAGAAAAAAACAGAAAATTATACAGTGGTGTCTTAGTTGAGGTCCTGGGCACGTGGATGCCTTCGAGATTTTACGAATTAAACAAAACATTCAAATATCTGCATTGCACTACAATTACTAAGCATTGAAGTATACGATGTAGATACTCGATGAGATTCGATACAGATATTACTAGAATTACTGGCAATTGAGAATGGCCATTTCTGCATAGCTCGGTCAGTCATTAATAAACTAAAAAACAAACTCAAAAATACATGAGAAAAATGAATAAAATTGAAATTGGGATCGCAGCTCTAAAAACCAACTGTTACAAGGTAGATTTACTGCAAAAATATAAGCATTCATTCTTTTAATTGCCCTGCACAATATTATTAATCCATAGGAAAAGCTGTCGCTTCAATGTAGAAAGGCGTTCGATGCTCAACGTGTGTAGGAAATATGAAGCTATATGATACATAGATCAATTAGATTGTCCACCACCTCCAGATTAGCATAGTTGAGAGCCATCACAGACGCTGTCTCCACAGCGTGTCTGACAGGTGGGGGGGGGTGGTTCAAGTCCCGATAGTGACGAATTTTCGACACCTAGCTAGATCGAGTTCAGTCGCTGTCTGGAGAACCCTATGGACTAGCTGCTCTGGTCTGTAGTTTTCCGTGGTTTCTCCGATCAACACCAGGCGAATGAGGAATCAGTACCCTAACAAACCTCCATGGACTGCCACTACCACACTTGCCGGGAGACCAATCGTGAGCGTAGAGTCAGTCCCAGGCGGGGCGGTGCCCCGTTAAGAAGAAATAGCGGGAGGGAGAAACCCCGCAAGCCGATGTGCAAGTTGGCGACGAAACTCAACATCCAGTGGGGGGGGGGACACCGCCACTTCCAAGAAACAAATCAATCAATTATTATGTACTTGGCTGTCCGGAAGACGCCATGTCCAAGGCACAGGTGCTGACCTTCCACCGCCATTTTGCAGCCTTCCCTCGGGCTAATGAAGTCATAATGTCGCAGGGCGTAATGAAAATCGCAAACTCGCCCCGCTAGGGAGAGTGGCAGGGAGAAACCCCGCAAGCCTATGTGAAAGTCGCAGAATGGCGGCCGAAACATTAGTACCTGTGCCTTGGACGCGGCGTCTCGCGGATAGCTAACTGACTCCGGTCGCAGAACCCTAAGCTCTTAAATCAATCAATTGTCTACTACCCTCGGAGATGCAGGGGAACGTAAGTTGTTGTAGATTGCAACTGAATGGAAAGATTTTGTGTCTTATATCCAATAGCACTGCATTGACTTTGAAGATTTGACAATAAAAATGGAATGCAAATCAGAAATTTTGCCACGAGATCGATGTGCTCTACCATTCTACAAATACAGTAGTCTTACTCGATGTCGTTTGAACACAACACATATTCCGGGAGACCGGTCGGGAGCTTAGAGCTTGTCTCGGCTGGAGCGGTGCCCCACTGGTGGGAGTCCTGGTTAGGGGAAACCCACTAACCGACGGTAGGTCGGCCCGGATCTTGCCATCCAGCAGGGGAGATCACCACCATCTCACGAGAGAAAAACATGCCCTTACGGGAATAATGACCGAAGCTGTTGACGCGCCCGGAAACACGAGAAAACCAATCAATCAATCAATCAATCAATGGAGTAGCGAACGGACAAGGTTTGCTTAGCGCCGCTGGGGCACTGGTCGCCGACCATTCGCGACCTTCGGCCGCTTTAATACGTGAAAAGCCGCATTTCGCAATTTAGTCACTTCAAGTGTATGAGGGTTGGGAACTCATTTTTGATGGTAATACTAAACAATACTAAAATTATTTATCTCTGTCAGTTTGCTTAAAGAAACTGGATTCAAAATAACCCCCAAATAGCATGCTTGAAATCTACTTAGTGAGACAGGTAATTCGTTGTGACGTATAACATATAATATTTATTTTTAATTATTTCTGATATTTACCTGTATTTTCAGGTGTTTATAGAGAACCATAATGCACATAATGTCTTTAAACTTTTTACAGAAAATGGATGAAAACGAAAAAATGGTAGAGTATTATTTTATCTGTTTTTATACCATCTGTTTTTATATTTTCAATCAGTAGCGATTCTTTAATCTACAATACACGCTGAAAAGTACAAATTAAAAATAGAAGAATTGTTTATTGAAGAAATAAATCGCTAAATAACTGGAAGAAACTACTTCTAAAACGGACGACGAACGCTGAGACAAATAAATGCTGACGTTGGTATAAAAATACCAAGAAAAATTCTCTCATTGATAAGCACTGCAAATAATTTTTGCCCTGGGAAAAACATTCTCACTTAGCGATAGACTCTGAAAGTTAATTACAATTAACGAAATTTATATTGGCGCTCTCATGGACATACAAGAAAAAAAATCAGAGATTTTCAGTAAGAGCAAGTGAAGTACAATGTAGAAATTATTTCTAATCTTTTGCGTAGGCTTCCAAAATCCACAACAATGATAGAACAATATCAACAGTCAGACATATCGTGATCCCAAATGACGTTTTTGAGAAAATGTATAACTTTTTTATTGCAAGGTGTACTTTTTGATAGCAAGGATATGAGGAACATCCAAGGCTATCTCAGGCGATCATTATCAGTCTTGAACCATTGAACGTCAACAGAAATTGATTGTGCTATTTGTGAGTGTTTTTTTAAAATTTATATTGAATTTTGTGAATAAACTGAATTGTCAGTTAAGCAAGGTAAGGATTATGTATTTTATTGAAGTTCAGAAACATTAAGAATGTATGATAATATTTATTTACTATTGAAGATAATTAGTTTGGTGGTTTTTGACGTGTTAATAAACCCGTCTCACCTTAAATAATCCTGAATCGTGGAGAGCAATTTATTTTGAAAGCTGTACAACAACTTCCGAGGTTTGCTGTGAAAGATACAATCAAAAATATACTAAGCCAGCTTGGCAAAGAAGCAGTTTCCTTACGTGTGACGAGAGCGCAGTATATTTAATAACGATCATTGACATAATTTGTGAACATTTGATATCAGTGTTCATGAAAAACATTGCTGCTGTTGCTAATTAAGTAATGGAAAGGTTTGAACTCAAAGACTTTGGAAAAATAGTTCAATTCAAAGTCTTTAAGTCGAAAACATATCTGTTTGTAATGCGGATTTCCTTATATTTGTATACAGCAGCCGATCGAGGAATGATCGGCGAGCAGCGCGCCAACGGTCATTAGGGGACTTTTAACTTTTAACAAGAAGAATGTTAAAGTGCCGAGGCTTATATGCATACTTTCGGGTTATGACCATACAAACCGAAAATCACTATAAACTGATATTGTCTCGTCTTGCACCAAGACACAGATATTATCTTTTAAGAAAAAATACTCATTATTTTCCGTGATGTTTTGTGCTGCCTTTTGTGCGATCAAAATTTAGTTGAAAGTTCCGCGATGTTGAGGGCAAGAATCAGACAAGCCGAATGGTCTTCGGTTTGTGGAACGTGTGTTTTCTACCTGATAATCATGAGTGATCTGATGTTCTTAGAAATGCAACTACTTGGAGAATATGATGATATTTTGTTTATTTGTTTTATTTAGACTCTCAATTTTGGTGAAAATTCTTTGTCCAGTGTAGGCGTCAGTTTTTTCCAGAGACCGACTGGCAGATCTTGAATAATATAGTTGTAGTGGTTCTAGAAAAGTTTGAACTTTTGCAACTTTCGAAAATTCAGACGCGTTAATGCATGTCGAACCAGAATACATTTTATTATATTCTATTTTATATTGCTCAATTCAAGAAAATTTTAAAAGAAACAGTTAAGGCTATTTTGAGGAAATGTTGAAAAGGGGAAAAGAAAAATAAAAAATCAATAGGTTTTGAAATATCCGTTAATGATGTTTGTAATTTTATGTGATTGTGCTCGTTGGTTCCCTGTATTTTCGAATTTCAATATCTGGCTTTGTTCGATAACTCCCATGCAGTTTCAAAATGTTTATATAATTCACGGCAACATTTATCAATTTAACTTTCGTGTATAATGCTAGTATTGAACGTGCATTCAAATTTTAAATAGATTTTACATATTAGTGCTCGTAGGTACTCTCATATTTCTATTTTATTGTCGATGAGGTTTCATAACATGAAGTTTTAAAAATGTATATTTAATAAATGACAAAACAATTCGTCGTGTATATAAAAAGATAGTTCTAAGAAACATCCTGTATGTTCCTAAAATTATGTGATTGTGCTCGCTGGTTCTCTGTATTTTTGAATTTTAATATCTGGCTTAGTTCGTTAACTCTGATGCAGTTTAAATAATGTCTCTATAATTCACGGCAACATTTATCAATTTATCTTTAGTGTAATTAAGTACTAATAAATGTGCATTCAATTATGAAATAAATTTAAGATATTGGTGCTCGTTGGTACTATCGCAATTTCTGTTGGAAAGTCAACAAGATTTTATAACAATGATGTTTTAAAAAATTATTATGTAATAAACGACAAGAGCAATTAAATCGTGTATTCAGTAGAAAAATACTTCCACAAACATATATTTACTATGTTTCCTAATTTGATGTAGTGTGCTCGCTGGTTCTCTGTATTTTTTGAATTTGAATACGCTGCTAGGTTCGATAAATCTGACGCATTTTCGGCAATGTTTATATAATACACGGCAACATTTATTAATTTATCTTTAGTATATTAAGCTAATTATTGAATGTGTGTTTAATTATTTAATAGATTAGATTTTAGATATCGTACTCGTTGGTACTCTTGCATTATCTATTTGAATGCCGTAGGTGGTAGCATAACTACGCAGTTATTATCTCATAAAAGGGAGGAATAATTAAATCATGCATAGAGTAAAACAATTGTTCGATATGCCTTAAAACTGTCTCACTAATTTTATGTGATTGTGCTCGTTTGTTTTCTCTATATTACAATTTTTTTATTATGTTGCGGGTTGGGTCACGCCTGCTGACATTGACTTTGATTATTTTAGACTGAAAATTCGTGCGAATTAATTCAAAATCGTGGCAATTAATTGGCAATTAATTATTAATAAATAATTAGATGGTTTCCGTTGAGCTCTGGCTCGAATTTAACTGCTGGCTTGACGTCAAGGTAGCATTGAATATGTTGCGGGTTGCGTCATACCCCTTGACAGTTTCTTTGATTATTTGAGACTGAAAATACGTGCGAATTAATTCCAAATTGTGCAATTAATTGGCAATTAATTAAATAAATGATTAGATGGTTTCCGTTGAGCTCTGGCTCGAATTTAACTGATGTGTGTGCTGGCTTGACGTCAAGCCAGCACACCCTTCTCCACGAAAATACGTGGCAATTAATTCAAAATGTGGCAATTAATTGGCAATTAATTAGCAATAAATGATTTGACATGTTTCGTGTCGGTGTGCTGACTTGGCTGTTCCAGCTTGACGCACCTTAAAATAATTACTATTCATTATTTATTAGGATGAAAGAATAAGATACTGAGTTATACGATTATTTTTAAAATGTTCAATAAAACATTGTTCATAACAATGATTGGTTGAAAAACCATTGCACTTTGTTATCAATGATCTAAAGAATGTTCATAGAATTTACTTTAATTCTCAAATGCATTTGGAGATGTGTCAGTGCTGACTATTTACTTTCGCGAATTAATTAATTGGAAACGTTTTTAATACTTTTAAGTAAATCTAGAAATTCTTCATTATTTAAAAGTATATTTGAAACATGTTCAAGATTTCCTATAACAATTGATATGTTTGTCGTTTTATCGTATTTACCATAAGCCGTAGTTTTTGCGTTTAATGACAAGGAAAATTCAAATAGTTGTTTTAAAGACGGTGCTGAGATTTACCCGCACCAAAGACAGCACTGACGTCATCTGATGATGCGCAAGAATGTGTCAAATGTTTGTTCAAAATATTAATCATAAACCTGGAAACCTGATTTTCCTCCAAGAAATTTAGTGTACATATTCTTTACCCAGCACTGTACAATGCTCGTTCGCAACTCTTATAGTTAATTATTATTATATTATTATATTCATTATTACATTATTGTACTCGTCCGTGACTCCAGATAATCTCTGCTATGCCACGCTGATGAGTGACCTATGCTCTCATGGTAACCCTTATCTACTGTTTTCTAGGGTAGGTCATTTCGCAACCGGGTTCCATTTTCGCGGCTTTGCAGAAGACAGGTTTGTCGTTACAGAACCACGGCCGATAGTACAGGCGGCAGCAAATGAAAGACATTTCCCACTTTGCTCCTCGCAGCACGAAAAGAGCATCTAATTTGCGAACGCTTTAAACACTTAAAACTTTACTGTACAAGAAAAGCGTAATGGAGGACGGATGTCTGCCTCTTACAAAATGGAATTGACGTGATTTTTGGTAGAAGCTCTATGCATGAACAATTGTAAACATTTCCGAATGTATTGTATCGAATTTTAAAGTATTTTGTGATATTTGCAGTCATCAAAATTCGTCACTTGAACTTCATGCTGATAAATCTCGACACTACATATATGTATAACGATGTAATGAATTTGATTGTCATCATGTTCATGAGCAAACAAAATAGAACATTTTTGTTTAGGGAGAGATTGTACAGCCTATGTTTACGAATATAATGTTAATTGTGTTGTGTTTATGTACCTTTATCTCTAAGACTGTTTTATGAAGCCTTTTTAAATTTAACATACTATTTTATAGAAATGTTCTTCAAGCACTGTTTTTTTGTAACAATTCAACTTCATTTTCGTTGTTTAATAATTTTTCCCAACACACTATTTTTAAACATTTTTTGTAAATACACTCAGTATCTAAGTTTTGAATAATTGAATTCTTCTGTAAAAACAACAAATCACGGCAAATACATGATACATAAGCAGTACAATTTTCATAGAGCTATGTGCAATAGTTTTTGAGGAAAAGGTACATGAAGACAAATATAATAATTTTCGGGAAATGCAGATTTTGTGACAGCATAATTATTAACACAATTGTGGTGCATATTCTGGATCTTCAGCATCTTCCGGATCAGTCTCTGAAATTTTCCTCTTTGTTCCTACAATCTTACGTCTTTTCAACATAGTTTCTACCTCATCTTCTGCCTTTTTGACCCTGTGACTAGATAGTAGTATAGTGTAGTAGTGTCTTATAGTGACTAAGACACTGCAAAACCACTCACAATAGACTACAACGCATGATATTTACGTAAACAATTCCGCCAAAATATCAGAAAACAAATGACTACCGCGAGGCAGTGTTCCCACACCACCATAAATAACAACCATGAAAGAAATTGCTCTAAAAAGAAGCTTAAAAAATAAGTGTCAAGTGGCTGGTGACGTGAAAATGGGCATGTCACTTTGCGCAGGTGGACATTTAAATGCCATTTTGAAGCCTTTAGGAACAATATATCACGGAAAGGTATATTGCACAATGTTAAATGAATATCAAAGATTCAAAATAACAAAAAATGAAAATAGAAAATTTTAGTCTTATGACATGTACAACCTCCCCTTAAATTTTTAGGATTATATTCCCGACCACCCATGATAGAAAGCGGCAAATACTTGTTAATTATATACTGTGATATGCAAAAATGACGAACCATTTTTATTATGGAAATGTCATTTTATTTGACATAGAATATAGGGATGTCAATAGACGATCGCGAGGGGGTCGCTATGTGACAAATAAACAACCGGCGTTAAGGATCATTTTCGTTAGGTTGAAATGACAGAGCAGTGGCGGAATAAGCATTGTTTTGAGAGAGAAAAGAAAATATATAAAATTCGGATGCTTCCGAGTTTTTAGAAAAATATTAATTTGCTAGAGCAACGCGGTGATGAGCAGGTCGGCTCGTGAAATATTCTACTAGATTGAGGAAAAACTGTAATTGACAGTTGTATAAAATTAACCATGGTATTTTTATATTATGATAGAGCGTTCTTGTCGGAAGTAAAATTCCTGTCTATGCGTCCACTCGAGACGCAAGTAAGGAAGTCGCGGATTATATCGCCGGGAGAATTTGGAACCAGATCACGGACATTAGGCAAGGATTATCATTGTTCGTTACGTGCAATCCAGAAAAAAAAGGTTTCAAAGATTAATTCATTTTTATTATCAATATAATAAATTCCAATTTGTTAAGTTGAAAGAAAGCTGATTATCATTGTTCGTTACGTGCAATCCAGTTTTTTAATAAGATTTTCAGATTCCTCGCTTACTCCGTATGGATGGCAGATTAAATAATTGGTTGCAGAGTAAATAGCAACGATTATGTACTTCGAACCCCAATTAACTGAGCTAACACAACATATTTTTGGAAGGAGAGATTTTTAAATTACGTAGGAATCATTAGGTTTCAAGTGTAACCTTTTCCTGGCGCCCAAATTATATTATCAGTAATAATTATGTTTCAAAATGTTGTTCCAAGTGGGGTTGTTTTTAAATAGAAAGACGGTGCTTGTTTCAAATTGGCACCAGTCAACATCGGGTATGTTTCAATACGTAAAATAAGTATAATCCAACAAGGCTATCTTGTGAGCCGAGTGAAAAATCGTTATCCTCATTTGAAGGCAGGAAAAGATCTGATCATGAACGTGACAAAAGGCTATCGTGCTGATCGGCTTACGTGGGCCATCTGGGAGGGTAAGACCGTGATGCGGCAAGCATTCCTCCATGGAGAGCACTTCCGGAAGTCCCGCAGATAGTTTAGTAAGCCGTGAAGCACCCATGTAGGTCAGGGTCGTCTCAATAGTCTGACGGTTTACGGTCGAAAGTTTTGGAAGATTTTATGGTTGGACGTTAAAATTTCCAATGCAATATGTCCACTTTCAAAATGTCCACTCGTAAAAAGTATCCAAACTACAGAAATACTCTTCGAAAGAAAGATCTATCTCTTAAAATATTTTTATTATTAATAATAATATTTTTAAATTATTATAATATTGATGTTTTTTATACTTATTGCTCATCTACACTATATTTTCTATTCTTCTTGTGATGTTTACATGGCCTTCTTGGATTTAAATTAGCTAACGTGGTATACTGCAGTGGTACAATGAAAGTATTTCACTGATTCACAGTGTGTATATATCTTGTAATTCTCATGTGTAAAGAAACATTTTCAAGCATGTTTATTTCTTGAACCTTTTTAATGGTGCGCTTTTGTTTACTAAAGTTTTTTCTTCTTTTTGAGGTGAACAACCTCCGTTGGACATGCTTATGTTGTTCTTTGCCCGGGTCCATGGACATTTTTGTGAACGTTTGAACTCGAAGGCGATTTTATCACGTTTCAAAATCTGTGTCAAATATTTCGTGTGGTTAACATTGATTTTAAAAGTGTCAACAACTCGAATATCTTCTAGACATGGAAAATAAATGTAATATCGTACGTAATCCTCTTTCATTTATGTAGCATATACAGGATAATATTTACATTTAATATAATAGATAAATAAATTTCTCCGGTATGAAATTATGAGTAAAAACGTTATCCATTAGTTTCTACTGCAATTCAGTGGAGAGAAAATCATTTTGATGAATCAAATAAATTATATCACATATTCTGTGAATAACGTGAATTTCATTAATGGAACATGTTTTCTGTCAATTCGCTCTATAGTGCAGTAGATTTACTGCTTGTAAAAGATCCTCAAGCCTAAAAGAAGTCTCTGAGCTAAATTCAATTCGTCTATTTCGTCGCCCAACAATACCTTCTTTCTCCGCTAGATGGTGAAAGGAGCGTAGCAAAATTTGCGTGGTCAGACGGAAGAGCGCGCCTGATGGCCGGAGTCTCACCACGTAAAATAAGGCATTAACTAACTAACTAGCTGTAACAAACCGCAGAACAAAACCATCGAAAGCGTAAGCATCATGTGCACTCCAGTCTTGTGCAAATAGTAAAAGTTTTAATCAAAGAATAAGAAGAACAAGAAAGAATGAGGTTAAAATTATTTGTGCATCCAAAGCATTTAATATTCTGTTTCAAAACTCCATATATTTGAAATGAGACTGTTACATTAATGAATTGTCTAGTTCACCCATAAAAAATGTGATGATAAACAAGCATCACATTCATACATTACTAATCCTTTTCTGATGAGGCAACTCAGAAAAGGAGTCTTCATGTGTCAAAGCAAGAAAAATACAAAGTATGCTAATTTTGATTCTTCGTCTTAATATAGAAATCAACTGCTTACTGGGCCACGTTATTGTCGATGAATTAATATTAAGATACAATACTTATAGAAAAGTAAATTAAATTGCATATCCTCTTCCCTAAATCCCCAGGGCAGCATCTACTCTTATTTTTCCACATTAAATGTTATCCTACTTCCCTAAATCCCAGGGCAGCTTCTCTCTTGTGTTGCAACTTAAATGTCTGTTAAATTGTAAGCACGAATACTACAAAAGACACTGTGTAGTTAAATACTAGCTCGCTTGGGTGCTAGTATAGGTTACGTGCTCCTTTTTCGATAAATGCTGCACTCAGTGCTATGTGAAATTTGTTTTCCTAGTGTATACGTCCGACTGCCTTTCTCGTTTTCCATGTGTAGAATCGTTTGGCGCAAGTATTTAATAACACTATAAGCCACCGATAAAATAACAATTCTTCATCTATTGTATCTGTCCTATTTAACGATATTGATGCTTCCTTGTTGTTTCTAAACGTTCTAATAATGCCATATACTTGGATATGATTCAGAATGTAAGTTTTTCCATGAGAAAACCCCGACATTTGCAGAAAACAAAACACGGAAGTACAAATAATAATGGAGAACAAATATACAACTAAAAAATATAGCGTACCATGACACGAGGAAGAGTGCGTGACACGAAAGAAGAAACATTATGAACACGATACTGCACATATTCGTGACACACATCAAAAGCTTTGCATCGATGACACGTGAGGTATATACAGACATGACACCACGCCCAATCAACTGCCGCCACGTCACCAGACGATTCCCTACAAGAGAGGGTGGTTCGATGCGACTGACCAACGGATACGCGCAGGCGGAGCAGAGAACGGGCGAAATATCAGCTGTTGACTTTTGTATCACGTGTTGCATTTTATACCACCGACCTTTCAATGCCGAATGTCTTATGTGGCAAAGTAGATAAAATAACCATTTCATTTTTTCCAACTTGACCCATTTACGATGGATACCCTGAAGTTGGTCTAGTTGAGTATAATGGAAAAAATCGATACCAAGGTTTTCTTGCAGATGATGCTGATAATAATAATAATAATAATAATAATAATAATAATAATAATAATTCTAGCATTTTTTTAAATCAACTGATTTTAAACGCCATCAACCCGTTAACACGTCATACGCTAATATGAAGCAGAATTAGTCTCAAACTAGTTGTGATACCTATCGTGAAAATTTGAAGATATAATCACATAATTTTTTTAAATTCTTGCTCCTGATTTTGAGGCTGAACCTTGCAGATATCTGGAACATGACTATGACCCTCCTTCAGTACCTTACCCTTTCACTCAACTTCAACAGGTTTTTTTTGCAATACTACAGCAACTCCCTTCACTAATTTGAAGTAAAAGCATACTTCAGAGGTCAGACCCTTACGTTTGAACCCTTACGTACCCTTACGTTTGAATTTGAAAACCCAAATATTTATTTGCCAATGAGTAATTTTCACTGATTCAGAAATGTAATCTCGAAAAGTAGAAAACAGGTTAATAACCTCGATAATAATTGAAAAAAGTTAAATTAAAACAATCACAGCTGCGATTCATTAATCATAAAACGAGGGATAGCAGATGCCGTAGTTAAACTAACTAGAAAATATTCAAAGAACATGAATGAAATACATCAACATTTGACGCATTATTAAACTCGGTTAGATATCATTTCATTTGTGAAATAATCTAATTAAGTATCATTCGTGCATTGCAAATTACCTAGTAAAACCCCTCGTCGCTTCACGACTTCCAAATTTATCGGAAATTTCCATTTCAAATGTGATATCACCTATGTATAGCACCCCGTAATGTAGTACAAGTTATTTGAGTTTGGTCGGTTTAATAAATAATCTATTCATTGATTCACTCGTACCATATCACGACAACACTATAACGAAAGAAAGTTCTATGATTTTCGCTATGCAAATTTTGATTATTTATTTACTTGATGTCAATAAACCGTCTGTTGTATGGAGAGAAGTACAATCTATGCGATTTTTCTTGAACTATGGAATCCCCACCGTCAGTCTTGTACTGTATTAAAAAAATATATTTATAGTAGAACTATAGTTTTGATTATAATAATTATTTGCATTGTTTTCATCGGCCATTCAGCTGCATATTTTGGCTCCCACTTAAAGAGAACGACTCCTTACTACCAGAACCTGCAGAACGATTTGTGGATGATACTATTCACTAGTGGCAGCTAGTACCCTTAAAAGTCGATGGTTTACAGAATCGTATGCAAAAAATGCAAGCTCCGTTTGAGTTGAAGAATTTCCATTACTTATATTCACGTATTAATTTGTAGTTCATTTAAAATAAGAGTATAATGTAAAAATTATGTTTGTGTAAACTTACCACCTCTCTACCGCTCACAACCTAAGGTCGCGAGGCTGAGCAAAAACTTGTAAACAGACTCACAATACATGCGCAGATCATTCTTTTTTTTTTTGTACCTGATATGAAGTTACTGCAAGAAAATTGTGACGCGAATATTACTTACGAGAGTAATAATAAATGTCTCAAATATGCTTATTTCATAAATCAAGTTAGAAAGATTTAAACGGTGAACTTTTTTATGGTAGCTCAAATTTGTCGCAATCGGCAGGAGCCGCCAGCTCTGTTCACGACATTTAGATTACACCGAAATGCGTTAAAATATTCGTAGAACAGAGAGCCAGAAAACTCTCTCCGCGCCGGATCGAATCAGGACCTCCAATTAAAAATTGCATACGTTGGAAGCACCGAGATCGCTGGGAAACAAGTGAAAGGGAAAAAAACACTTGTAGCATCTATTATGATCCTGGTGAGTACGCAATTTACGTTTTCTTTTATTACAAGATACAGCTCGTGCCACCAACATAATTTCTGTAGCAAGCACTCTCACCTGGAAGATACCACTGCGGAGAGACTTTCCTGGCGCAGTGTATTGCAAGGTAGATATAGAGCGTAGATACCCTCCCGCTGGATCTCAATCGGCCGGAGCGAAAGCAGCGTCCCATCTGCCTGCGTGGCTGGGGCTACTTTTGTAAACGGGACGTCCCCCGCGTGCCAACAGACAATGGCTCAGCGCCTGACAGGCGGCCCCGCTGTGCCGGATACGCCGCGGCTCCCGCGAGCCTTCAGTCCATCTCCGGAGGCGCGGGCGGCGGAAACGGCGGCGGCGGCGGCGGCGGTGGCGGTGGCGGTGCGGGCGGTGCGAGTCGTCACGGTGGCGGGGCGAGGGCGGCGGCGGCGGCGGCGGGCGGCGGTGGCGGCGGCGGTGGCGGTGGCGGGGCGGTAGGGGCGGGGTGGGACGCGGGGCGGTGGCGGGGCGGTGGCGGCGGGTGGCTAGGCGCGGGGATGGGCGGTGGCGGCTGACGTCGGGGGATGGTAGCAGCGACGGCGACGGCGGTGGCGTTGGCGGTGGCGTTGGCGTTGGCGGTGGCGGTGGCGGTGGCGGTGGCGGTGGCGGTGGCGGTGGCGGCGGCGGCGGCGGCGGTGGCGGTGGCGGTCGGCGGCGGCGGCGGCGGCGGCGGCGGCGGCGGCGCGGTGGCGGCGGCGGCGACGGCGGCGGCAGCGGCGGCGGCAGCGGTTCAAATGCAGCTTTATAGTTCTCATGTTCATGTCTGCATACCAGAGCAATCGCATGGATAGCTACTCTATGGTCGATGCGCAGTACAAGGAGGAAGTTTTTCACAATTTTTTTTTTTCAAATGACAGCTTTATAGTTCCCAGTTCATGTCTGCATACACTGAACTGCTTTCGTGTTTCTTAAAGGAAGATAAGTCATTTTCGTGCTGTGTAATGACTCGTATTAGTGTTGTTTGTTTGGATTTTCGTGTTGTTTGATAATCAAATCTTTCTGATAATGGACATTTTGTACCCAGTTTTGTAATCATCTGATTGCCATCTAGAATCATCCTGATTGCCAAATATGTATCCTATCGAGCTCTGCATTTAATGGTGAGACGTGGATGTTGGGAACCCCAACAATACAGCCAGATTGTCACTTGTCGTATGTGTACAAAAAAATTCTGTACAATTTATAAAGATTGGTTGCGTATGAGAGCCGCAAAAGGTAAGTATACTACTGAAATAATGCAGGAGACCAGTTAATTACATATATCATTCTTTTGTTAATTTCACAATATTTTTTAAACTATGTGGGATTTGGAAATGTGATTTTCACGAAGTTGTAACAAATGGCAGTGTCAGACGTGTGGAATATTTTACTTTCCACCTTTGTATGTGGAACAATGTTCCTTGGTATGCACATTAGAACCAATGAACACATAAAATACGATCATTGCATAAAGTAGCGTAATTCTCTGCCTTTTTCCCGGCAAAATAACACGAATTTGAGTTGAATGGGATACCGCGGGATCTTATGAACAACCGTTAATCCTAGACCAACCTGACGCCGGTTTGCATCTGTTTTACGTGCTTTCAGGAAAACAGACGCAAAGGCCACGCAGAGTTTTGAATCCCCAATAAAAGCGTAAAAATAGAACTAAGCCAGGCGGGATTCAATGTTAAAGTTCCTGCTAATATTACATGTTGGACAATGTAAATGCATAAGCCAGGCGGGATTCAATGTTAAAGTTCCTGCTAATATTACATGTTGGACAATGTAAATGCATCGTCACTATTTACTTAAATAATTTTTGTCATGCGGTAAAATGTTTGATTGAACATTGTCATCTAAAGATAGGTACTGTTATTTGTGCCGTACAAAAAAAGCAAAATTCTTCCACCCCTGTCTCTGATTTACTCGCTTTCGCAAAATTGTCATTGCTACTTCTCAAACCATGTATGAATAAATGCGGAAGCTGTCTATGAGTTTAAAATCACCTGAATCTTACGCACTAATTGTATTGCCTGCAATTCCTATTTCCCTACATAATATTGAAATAATTTAGAAGAGTACTCCAGAGAAATAATTACCAGAAAGTGTACGCATCTCGTATAAATTAAAATAATGTAACGCTAAATTTATTGTAATTCTATCATCACAAAATTTTCTACAAACCACTAAGATGTGGTACGAGAATTAAAACTGAAGATATCTGATTCTGGAGTACACAAATATCTTGTAAGAAGGAGTTTGAGAAACGCGAAACAAAACAATTCGTTCACTGGCGTGAAGCCGCTGTAGTAAAACATTCACTTTAATTAAACTTTGGAGAACAAACGCAATTTGGTGGCAGACGGGACTGCATAGAGAACCGACGGAGAGAAAGGTCCATCTGGAAATGCCTTGCTGAATGTCGTCGTAGAAGCTGCTCCGATTTCGTCTGCAAGTGACGGACTCCGCTCTTCGCCGCCCACTAGAAGTTGGAGAAGTCGTGGGCGGCGGCGGGGAAGTCCCGAAGAGAGGGACTCCGCAGCCTCAAAGGCAAGGGCAGCGCGATGACGTAGACACGAGCGCAGACGACCCAGAGCGGCGGCGGCGAGAACGAGAGGCACCGGCACCTGTGGATTACACAAAAGAGCAGAGGCTCCGGATAATTTGCTCGTGCTGGACGAACTGGAAGGTACGGCGACCAACACTCGCACAACGCGGTCAACAGGGGTAGACGGTGCAGTGTCCATCGCGTCTTCAAACTGACAAGTAGAAAACGGAATTTATTGTAATAAAAATAGTAACATATGTACTAATTTTTTTTTCTAACTGTAACTTAACTAGCCTAGATGGTCGAGGTGGCTAAGAACGAGTACCGACTCAGCGCTTGGGTCCGAAGGATCGCGGGTTCGAGTTCCGCCTAGGGCATTGTTGTGTGTCCCTTGACTTTGTATATGTTGCCGCGGAGGGCCTCGCGTTCTGCTAAGCCCAGATCACAGGAGCCCGCAAGTGTGTTGTCTAGTGTTTAGTCGAGTATGCGTCCCATCGGGACGTAAAGGGTAACCGGCTGTTGGCTGGATAAAAGCCCTAGAAAAATAACTTAACTGACTATATGTATTAATTTTTTCCAAAATATGTGAGAAAAAATTAAAAAAAATATGTAAAATAAAAATTAATTTTAGTGTTTCAAAAACCCATCTGTATAATAATTTTCCAAGCACAGAACGTTGTCGATCTGTTCTTAACGTGGATTCGGAGTGGTCGAAAGAAAGTTCTACCTCTACAGAAATATTTGTACACTAGTTCCACTCATAATATAAAATTCGTTCGTGTAATATACAATGTTGTTTATAAGGAGCCGGTGCTAAAGTAAATAGGACAACCGTGTACCCTGTAAAAGATCCCGGAAGGGGAGCTGTACTGCAACATACCCCTTCTCCCATACTCCATCATCGCGATAATGCAATGATCAGTAAAAATAATTGTTTTTGATCGAGTTACGCATGAAGCCTATAAAACTTGAACCAGGACGTGGTTAAAATTACTTCTGCTTCACGTACATCTGCTCATCCTTGATGTCTCGTTTGCGGGTTTTAAAAAGTAATCAGGAGGGAGTAAGTTTGATAATTCATGTAGAAGATCCGGTGGTCATATCACTGCATTGCTTTGTAAGAAAGATTATTGGAGTAACATAGTATATTCCGAACTCCATCTCAATGTTCCGCTTCGAAGTATAAATATATTAAAATGTACTTAATACGTAGAATAACCAAATATGTAAAAATATGTAATTATACCAAAATATGTAAAAATTTGTAAAATGAAAATGGTTCTATCGAAAGCAGATATCACGTTCCTGTAAAAATGTGAATTTACATGTAAATCCGTTCCCTACTGATAAGAAACATGCGGGTATTATCTGTGCACGTTTTCGTGAGCCCTCGCTTCGTTAGATGCGAGAGGAGTGGGCAGTGTGGTTATTTTCACAAAATGAAATTGAAATGAAATTTGTAGTTCGTTTTTCGATGCAGAATAGTTTCTATTACATGGGAGTGAACATTTCTGGTTATCAGATTTTGTCCACAATGCTCGTTGCTATCATTTATTCTTCATTTAACTAATGGTGGCAAAGGAGTGGGGGTAGGTATTTCGGGGATCAACAAAACGTGCGCGTATAATATTCGATTCCTATAGATCGGATAAGAAAAATAAACATGAGGCAAATTTAAAACAGTGATATAGTTTGGATATTATGTGGATTAAAAATTACTTCTATAGCCGTTTCTGGTGGGGAGTTTGTTTGCTGATTGTACGGTTGTAGGAATTTGTGGTATCTAAGACGGTAAGAGTCCTGCTACAACAAAGCATATATCTTGCATTATTTCTAACTTTTCCAATACTCAGAAATTGACAGTTCAACAAAAATGACAGCTACTCCCTTTTTAAGAGTTCTTTGCTCTATTCGTGAAGAATATTTAAAGAAAAATTTCCAACCATTTTTGAGAAATTTTTTATACATTTAATTATCCTCAAGCGAAATTTCGCGGAAATTACTCGTTTTTGAAAACAATTGTTCATCATATTATATAAAGATATATTTTTTGGAACAGATCTATTTTAAGAAAAAATCTGTATTGTTTTCTTACAATGTTAATTTTTTCCAATTTTCAAAACTACTGTTTGCCAAAAAGGGGACCAGCACCAATTATCTTTATCGTGTTTCGGTACATACCAAGAAAAACGTTTAAGAAAACATATTAAGTAGTTCTTGAAAACATAATTGAGTAATAATTCCCTATAATTCTTGCAAAGTATAACCAAAGAATTTGGAACAGCTTTGAGAGAATTTTGAAAATGTTGAATCTTTAAATAAAGAAAATTAAAATATCCAGTTCGAAATCGCAAGTGCTTGAGTTCGTTGAGATTGCAGAGTATCGATTTTGGAGAAAATCGTCTAAACGGTTTAGACACAATCGTTGACCACACGGACGAAGAGAAGGACAGACGTTTGACTGTTAATCAATTTTTTGTATCAAGGAAACTAAAACCATAGATTCTGACTACACGCCTGTTTAGAGGAAGTAATTTTCTACGTACAGGGACAAGGTGTATCAACATCTTCGTTACCACGTGTTTTCGAAATTAAATTCTTTTTTCTTTTGCATGAATTCTGTTATAATGAATTGTCTCAATGCGTAACTAATAAAAAAATGTAGTGCTCAGTAAAAATCAAAGCGAGAACCACGTGCGTTGGAGGTGAATATACATGACGCGGATACTAAGCATAAAATTATGTAAGTAATGTTTGTATACAGACTTTTATTAAACTTACTTTTAGTATTTTATGTAATTTGCTAAAGTTTTATTATAAATTAAAGTTATGCATTTGGAAATAATTTCCGTTATTCAGTGGATCTGCAACGTACAGTCTATTGGGGCATCAATCGCCACTACTATTGAGATAACTCTTTAAGTCCAGTTTGAATAGCCAGTAGCGATGGCGAGGTGGATGAGAACGTTGCGGAGGGGAGTGGCCGTGAAGCGAAGTTTGGCGATGGAGGTGGCGGCGAAGCGAAAGGCCAGAGGGCGCGCGGTCCGTTTCAGTGGCGAACGCTAGCCGCCATATGCTTCCGGTGCTAAGTGCTGCTCCGCTCGCCCTCCTCCCGCACCTCCCCGCTTTACCCACGCCCCGCCTCCTTCCCTGCCCGCCCTGCTCCGCCTCGCTCCGCTCCGCAATCCACCACTCCTCTCCGCCTCCCCCCGCCCCGCCGTGAGCGACCACGCCTCGCTCCGCCTCCGCCCCCCGCTTCTCCGCCTCTCGACCTCCTTCCCCGCTTCTCCTCCGGCCCCACTCCGCCTCCCGCGCCACTCTCCACCCCCGCTCCGATCTGCATCCCACTCCGCTCCGTCTCTGACCCATTTCGTCCCTGCCTTCTCTCGCCTACGCCCGTTCGGTATATTCGGTACAGGAGCGTGAAAACATATTCGCGTCTGCGGCCGCCCACGCAGCACAAACCGGCATGCACAGAACTTCGAGTTCGGCCGCCAGCAATTCCCATTTTCCCGAGAAGTCACCGAGAGGGATTATATCATAATGAAACGAAATTATTTTGTAATGAAAGCAAAATGTATTGAAGTGTTTCCTCTTTAGATGGCGTCCTACTTTTGAAGTGAAATTCGATATGGCATACTGAAACAGGAGAAAAATATGCAAAAATTAAACAAAAAGTCACGTTTTTACTTTCTTATAAATATCTAAAATATTAAATGTTTAATATTTTTCTTAAAAATATACATTTCTAAATAAATACTGATTAGGATCATTCTGTCAAGTCATACGACAAATATATGTGTTACTATTTCGTTTCGAAATATTTTTAATATTACAGAAAACTCTTTAATATTACAGGAAAAATTTAGATCAGGAGAAACTTTGTTCACAAAATTTGTAAAATTACTGTCATTACTGTCACAACAACATTGCTGTCAAAACCTTTTAATGTCCAATTCTTTTCATGACTAAACACTATTAACCATTACTTTCTAATATTTTTTGGTATTATTTTGTTTTTAAAATGTATTAAGCATAACGTATTGAATCTTAGATTATTAAAAACTATATTAATGGTAAATTCTGTGGTATTTGCTTTGCACATAACTTCATCATCACATTTAGATACAAATCTGGATTTCCCTTACAATTACTTTTAAATTTTTTCAGTACAGTCTGTACAGATACGAGTATGTTATGAAACATTTCAATTACATTTTCTGAAGCATGTTTAAATAATTTCATAGAGAATAGTGCTTGGACTGTTTTATGAATATACAATTCATTATTTTTGGAAAATAAGTATTGAACAGCACGAAACAGTATTTTGGGGGCCTCGATTTTTCGTATAGTATTTTTCTTTCGTACGTTTCCGACTTCTTTTTTAATTCCTTCTTCGAAAGCGTTCCATCGCTCATCGCGCATTGCAACCCATGTAATTCCGGGAAAAGGGACCGCTAATCGCCCAGCCAGCGTCTGCGGCCACGGCAATGCACGCCGCACGGTGCGCGGCGCGAAGAGTTCCACAGAAGGCGCGGCGCGAATTGGCACGACCGCAGCGCCACCGCGCGCCCCGCGCGCCGCGGCACGGCCGCCGCACGGCGGCCGGCCCGGCCCGCTCGTTAGCCCGCTATCCCCTGCCACGCCGCGCGGCCGCCCGGTCCGTGGTGGCTAGTCTGACCCGCAACTGCCGCCGCCCGCCGCCCCGCCGCCCGCCGCCCGCCGCCCGCCGCCACGCCGCCCGCCGCTCGCCGCCCGCCGCCCGCCGCCCCCCGCCGCCCTCCGCCGCCCCGCCGCCGCCCCCCGCCGCCGCCGCCACCTCGTCCCCGCCCCCCCGTCCCCCGCCCCACAGCTCCCACCGCTTGTCGCCCTGCCGCCCTCTGGCCCGCCACCCCGGCGCCCTCTACCCTCCGCCCGCCGTCCGACCACCCGCCGCGCCGTTCTGATTAATGTGTCGACTGCCATAATGAGACGCGGCGACGGCCTCTCCGCGACACCTCTGGTCTTCGTCGCAACTGAGCCTCGCTGTTGCCAACCGCCCCCGTTCCGCGGCATTGACTCCCCAGCGGCAGATTATTCTCGGGGCAATTCTCTGCGTTGAGGAATTGGAAATGGCACGTGCGAAATGTCCTATCTTGCCGTTTAAGTAAATAAAACGTTCAACATTCTTTAACTTCAATACATGCATTTTGTAACAAATCTTTCAAAAGTTTTCGAAACTTAACATTGTTATATTCTTCCTGTTTTATGATATGATATCAATGGGTTCACTTAAAAAACTGTGATACATATAGGTTTTTTATATTATTCTAATAGATATAACTGAGTAGCCTGCAACACAAAAATTCTGTGAACAAAACCTGACAAAATGTTTCCCAAAAAAATACTTCAGTAGCACACAATAAATTAAATATTTTAATAAAAACATACTTAATAATTTTGAATAATACAGTATAATGCCATTCAGTACAACAGTTTTTAATTCAAAGAATATTTTACAAAATGTTGTTTCGTAACGTAACACATTAAAAGCCAATATTTAATTGCGAGCTGCCACTTCCTTGGACCCTTGCTGTTCCATGGAGTCGGCTGTGTTGTAAGTGTGACGCATGAGTATTAGAATCCAGTCGATACTCGCATTATGAGAATAGGTAGAATCACACTATCAAATATTTGCATTTTCCAAGCAAAATAAAAAACATATTTGTTCGTTTTTGGTTTTTCCTATGTTTGTGCTTATCTAAGACAACTATAGATCCCTCTCACACACACGGAGGCTGCATAGTTTTCTTTCCATTTCTCCGCGTATTCGAAATTAATAAAATTGATGTTTTGTCGTATTATTTATCGTTGGGCTTACAACTACATTTCTGTATATGGTTACATTATGCTTTTTTACGTTTACGTTCGAAACTAGTGTGTTGCATTATAGCAATGTGAACCTCTCGTTTCATCAGTTTCTTCACAATTACGCGGCAATCGCACTTCCTGCAAAATATGAACGGAATGCTGTCGGGGAACTGCGAGCGCAGAACTGCGTCTGAAAATGTTGGCTCAAATCGAACGCATACTCCCATGATTCTTCATTGTGCGAAATATATTTGAGGTGAAAGAATGTATTTAAAAAGTGGATAAAAATTGTTCAATAAATAATTCAATTTAGAACGTGAAAATACAGATTTACAAAGGATTGCAAACAAGAATATATAATATTAAGGATGCGTTATGTAAATTTTTTGTCATATGTAAGTTAGATGTTATTGCATGCATTTTGCAAATAACAGTGCAAATATTTTTAGTTAAAAATATTACATTTACAAAATTCTAAAGGAGAGCAATCAACTACAAAAATCAGTGATATGGTAAATAAAAGAAACGGAACTTGTTCATAGTTTTGAAGTGGTACTTAGGTTTTAGTTTGAATTGACCTGTTTTTGCAGCAGTATGACTGTTTCCTTTCTCACTAAAACTTTTACTACTGCTTAAATCAGTAAGAAATATAAAATGTATCAGTTAAGCACAAAAATATTATGCACCAGGGATATCCTGTCAAAAGCGTTAAGATGAAATCAAAATTCCGTATTAAAAATAATTCATTGTGGTGAGTAGCAGAACTCAATTTAATTTCTTTAAAGCTAAATTTAAAGTTTCTTCCATTTCAAAATTTCCTTTATTGTCAGCAGGATTTGAAACCGCGATTCTCTAGCGCATATATTTCAATGAGACTTTGAAAAAAGGCCCCTGTTGTATTATTTTGATTAGGATACGTAGTTCGGTTTCACAGTACAAATTTTTTCAAATGTTTTTTGATTCTTTTGATCTATTTAAAAAAACTAAACTATTATTTATTTACAACTAAAAGAAGACCCTAACTGAAATTTGAGGCTCTTTGCGTGTGTTACTATTGGTTGCCTCATCCCATGAAGGAATTGAATTTCGTCCCTTTCATATTTGTTACAGACGTTTGGAACATTGCATTCTTGGAATTCAACAGCGTGTGTATTGAAAATGGTCCCCTTGTTCACAGATTTTTTTCCCCTATGTTCACAGAAATCGCACGTACGAGTTCTCAGCTTGCCTGTAAGGACATCTGCCACTCCTTTGCAATGAAGTGTTATCCGTCTTATCTCTTCAGGGCTGTCCACCCTTGTCAGTCGAATTTTTAATATATTCTTCCTCATTTAATTACTTCTAGAACTCTCTTCTTCGGCGTACGTTCTTGGAAATAAATCAGTACTTTTTATTTATTTCACAAAATGTTAGTGGATTTACTAGAATATCACATTGCCCAATTCAGTTCTGGTTGTTTTCATTAATGACCAACCTTACACACCCTAGCACGCGACACGTTTAGGGATTCTTATTTCTTCTGCCTTTCTATTATCCGCGTTTCCTCGAACCCCGGAATACCTACCCTCACTCCATTGCCATCATTAATTGAATTAAGAATAAATGATAGCCACGAGCGTTGTGAACAAATTTGATAACCAGAAATGTTTGCTCCGGTGTATTAGAAACTATTTTGAATCAAAAAACGAACTACAAATTTGATGTTAAATTCCTTTTGTCAAAATAACCAAACGCACCACTGCTCTCGCAGCTAGCGAAGCGAAAGATGCGCGGATAATAGTTCACGATTGCCCACAGAGCTCGCAGTGACGACTTCCTCCCGAAATGTGCAAGAGTAATTGCCGCTCCTTCTAACTTGTCAGCCAAACGAATCGTCTACCGTCAAAAGAATTGTCTGCCGTCAAACAATTTGTCCGCCGCAAAACCGAAGTGTCCCTCAGATGTCGTGCCAATAGTACCACATTTCATAGCGACCGGGTTGATTTTAAATCTTTTATTGCTTACGGAGACGTTCTCGATAACACAGCCATATTTGCCTCCGCCACAACCCTCACTGAGTTAAGAACCCACTTACAACTTTATTTAAATATGATAGACAGCTGGGCTGCTAAACTTAAAATCCAACTAAATCCTAACAAAACCGCTGCTAAAATATTTACTTTAAGACCCCACTCTCCCCTACTGCCTATCACTCTAAATAACAAATCAATAGAATGGTACCCCCCAATAAACCTGTAAAATATTTAGGCTTAAACTTTGATACCTAGTTAACTTGGGGAAAACATGTAAATGCCAAAGTGACCCTCGCTAAAATAAAACTGGCACAACTACGACCTCTAATTTACAAAACAAACCAATACATTGTAAATCAGCCATAGCAATTTACAATACAATTCTAAAACCATTAATGTTGTATCGCCAGCCCAATTTGATCAATTCTCCAAAACTAACATCCATAAACTACAAGTTCTGCAAAATAAATTCTTAAGAATAGTTGCTCCTGCCCGTTGGTATATAACTGATGACCAACTTCACAACGAATTTAATATCGAACCAATTGAACAATACATCACATATCTGGCCACCAACTTTTATCATAACCTACCTCAAATCCCAATCCTATCACCTTTCAAACTCGCCGAAAAACTCAATTACCGAACACGAATCAAAAACAAATATTCGTATCACACATTCCTGAAAACGTTTGCCCATTTCGATCCAGACTGAGGACCCGAAAAGGGATTTCCTCCCATTGTAATAGCATGTAAGTATATATTTAAGGTTAGCATGTAAGTCTGTAAATACATATGTATAGTTATATTTACTTAGCTATGTAAATTCTTCAAAATTTAATAAAAAATAAAAAAACGGAGACGTTTTATCTTAAAAATCTTAGTAAGTAATAATATGACAGAAAACTAGTTTCTATCTTGAATCAGTTGCTTACTTAAACTTAGATATGCAATCTTGGAGAAGCAGGAAATATTTTAGGCTAGTGGCATACGACAATGAAAGGTTTTCACCTATTAGGCTACATTACACTCTTTCTGTTAAGATTCTATGTAACTTCTATTTATTTCACTCTTTCTGGTAAGGTTATGGTACTTTATATAAGATAATACTTTATTTCTTTACTTTCAATTTGGCCAATGCAGTCCTATTTAATTTAAATTGGTTTAACCTTTTTATTACATTGGTCTATTCACATTCAATTAACCTGTTTTTTGGTAGGAGAATTTTCTTAATGTCGATATGAATTCCTCATATCTTGTTCCAAGTTAAATATAAATTTATACTACTAAGGCAACTTTTAATGAAATTTGTAACGAATCAGGTTCTGGATATAATTAGGCCAGAAAAATATTACAGTTCTGCACCGTACGGACTAATCTTTGAAGATGTTTTAATAAATCGAATTCCCCGGAGAGCACTGTAACATCTTTAGACACTCAGTGAAATCATTTCGCTGAGTGAGTCAATTCAAAAGGTAACAATTTCGCCGAAGGGCGTGCAGAAGGGCGTCTGCGCCGCGCAGTACATCAAACATTTCATTGCCATTCCCTTCGCACTTTCCCGCACATGCCAGGCGCCGCCTTCGAGCACTCGCGGAATTCCCAGAAAGCGCGGGCGGGTCTGACAGGGTTACGTAATAACTCGTCCAAGGCCAATCTGTCTCTCCAGACGCTAGGAGTGGCGCCCCGCCCCGCACCGCCTGCGCCCCGCACATGCCTCCGCTTTATCCCCGCCCCATCTCCGCCCCGTCCCTGCTCACGACCCGCCCAGGACCCACCCACGACCCGCCTACGACCCGCCCACGCCCGTACATCCAGCGCCTATTACACCCCGACGTTACGGACCCTATGCCCGCAGACACACCGCCCATTATCTCATCACCGCTCCCGCCACGACCCGCCCATGACCCCCACGACCCGCCTACGAGCCCGCCCACGCCTCGCCCTCGGCCCATTCAGGTCCCGCCTCGTCCCCGACTGTTCTATCCCCGCCAAATCGCCTCCGCCCCGCACCTCCTGCCCCGCCCCCCGCCCCGCCTCCCCCCGCCCCGCCACCGCCTCCGCTCCTCCCCGCCCCATCCCACCCCGCCCCCGCCGCCGCCGCCGCCCCGCCCCTTCGCTCCTTTCTTCGCTTTTTCATCGGAAAGCGCCCGGGGCGACGTGCAAGAAAGCATTCCCACGTCCCAACAAAACTCCAATTTCCGCGAGGAAGTGTTCCTTTTCTTTCGTCGTCGTCGCCGCCCCCTCCCTCTCGACGCCCAAGTCGCGCCAGACGTGTGAAGAGGGTTAGGGGTGGAGGGGGATGGTGGGGGCGGGAGGTGGAGGGCGCCTAGGGGCGGGGGCGTTTCTCCCAGGTAAGAAGCACGGGAAACGGTTCGTGTATCTCGTGACAATTCGCCTCTTACAACTTGACTTCCTTTCTGATGTTTGTATATTGCCTGTGAATGGTGTTCCAAAGTCGGTCTTTTGAGTTGCTTAGCTAGAAGGTGATGGATTTTTTGTTCTTCAGGAGAAAAATGAAGTTGGGTTTGAAGTTTTTGGCAAAACAAGGCAGTCACAAAAGACGATGATGTAGAGAACATTAGTGACTACACGAGGATAAAAGGATAGGAATAAAAGATTAAAATGGAGTGCAATTTTGTGTTCGTGAAAATGAGAAGAAATAATAAAAATATATGGCGAATCGAAATAAAAATTTGTAATGAATTCTACAAATTTATCTGACAAAATAAATCTTTCCCTTCGTCATATTACTTGATATTTTACGTTAGTCCTATAGTTAGGCTTAGGTACTAAATTTATTGTATACTAATGATTTCCTTGATTTCGTCATATCATATTTTAGCTGTAAATATTTTGAATTTTTTTCATGTCTTGTTCTTATTCAGTTATATATTAAAACTTCTTGGAGTATTACTATCTGTTATATTGATCAGTGACAAAAGGATACCCTTGCTAAAAAATAATACTTTCCCAGTGAATCACTGTAACACAGTGAGATTAAAGAAATTCAAAACTGCCTTAAAATAATGAAACCCAATTTTTTTGTATGCGCTGCGTCCACAACGTCCTTTGCTGGAGTTCTCGTGGACATAACCAAAATTTGATTCCAGCGCACACCCTGTCTCCCACGTCGTTGTTCAAAATGTGAACGAAGGTCTCAAGAGGACAATGCGAGGCAGTATGGGAAAGAAGGAATGATGATAAAGATCACTAGTGGGAGGAGGGAGAAGAATCTTCTCATAAGAAAACCTCCGTGAAATACACTGGTGGATCACATACCTCACCGAGCCTGATGTACTGTGGAAAAAAAGTTGATAGACGTTCACTCAACGCCGTCACTCAGCGGGGGTGAGAGCGCGTCACGCAAGGCGATGCCGGCAGAGTGAAGTACAGAGGGAGGAAAAAAAGGATAACCTGGGTATTACGAAGTAATTGGGGGTGTGGTCTGTTCGAATTCGAAAATGTTCGGATTATCCAAAAAATGCACCTATAGGATTACTAGACACATTGTGACGTGGCGTGCGATGAGAAAAATGGCAACGTAGCATAGCGACATGCGCAAGTGGCAATGTTGCCAACAACGGAGATCAGTTCGCATACAACCCATCGTATGCGGTAGTAGTTACTACACTTTAGAAGAGTTGAAGCAGCTTGTGTCGCTGCTGTTAGCGGGTATTCTACATACGGTATTCAGAATTGGGTTGACTTACTGCGTTCATAAATTCGTTCAAAAATTAAGCTAATACAAATCAGGTTCTTTTGTTTATTTTCTCCACCATCCTGAATTTTGTTCGGATTATTCGAAATTTCGGATTTGCGTGGTTCGTTTTAGCGAGGTTCTACTCTATGTTCGAGTAGAAGAGCATTTTCCAGAAAAAGGGTACTGGACATTAAGAATCATCTTCGATTAATTGATTGATGTTTCTGAGCTACTACGGTCATTAGTCCCATAGGTGGATTGGACGTTTTACTTCAGGAGTGGCAGTGATTCCGTCCCTGCTGGATGGTAATCCGACGCTGATCTACACATAGGCTTTAGGGATTTCCCCATCGAGGTATCTTTCGCCTGCGTGGCACCGCCTCAACAAGCTCTAATCTTCCGATTGCTCTCACTATCAGTGTGCGGTAGAGTAGTGCATGTAAATGTCATCGTGTGTGTGTGTGTGTGTGTGTGTGTGTGTGAAGATAGGGCAAGGAAGAGAAAGGATCGCGCGTGGCCCATGGCTCTTTTGTTAGAGGACTACCCTAGCATTCGCCTAGTATTGACCGGAGAAAAAAAACGGAAAACAGATAGATGTTAGCTACTAAAACTCTCCTCTAAACAGCAGGTGAATTTCACATCGCTATGTAGCTAGGGTCGAAAATTCGCTACCGTCAGATTTTGAACCCTAGTACCTGATACGAGTCGCTGTAGGGATAGCAGCAATGCTGGCTTGGATCTGAACTTTGTCTTGAATATCCTTCCATTACGTTATCGCATTTGATTGACATTCATGCGATCACGCGTCAGAAACGATTTCAGCAAAATCAGTATTACAGAAGTCTCCTTCACATATTTTAGGTTTCTTTAGACTTCCATATATGTATGGAAACCCGAAGAAATAAAAACAGCTCTTGAAAAAATTACATTTTCAACGAGAAAAATGTTAATAATACGTTAGGATATTTATGAACAGTGGCGTATCCACCTCGACCTGACTACCAGTCCTACAGTCTCAGTAATTCACGTATAAAAATGTACTAATTTCAATAAAAAATTATTCAAGTATTAGGTTTGGCGCATGCAAATAACGTGGTAACAAAACACTTATCATCTCAAAACAGATTTTGACGAAAACATTTTGAAGCCAAATTTATGGATCAATTTCAACACTTCTGGTGTGTAGTTTTCGTGTATACAAGGAAGCGTATAATAAATGTACTAATTTCAATATTTTACGTGATAAAATAATGTAATGTCGTAAATGAGTTCGTGAAACAAAGCACTGTTTTGTACTGGCGTGTTCGCTTTTTGTTTTTATTTTACATATTTCCAACATTTCGGGAGTGTTTGATAATAATCATTGACTGCAGAAAGTATATCGTACCCTCGTGAAAATCAGTTACTTCCTTCATTATTTAATAAAATTGAACAAATAGATATAAAACTACACAGGGCAACAATAAACGGGACATGTTTGTTTTGTCCTCACAGGAGACTATGAGAAAGTACCCATGGAAATGGACAAAAGTTGCGTAAGTGTTGCTTTCAGGACGGCTCGCAGTTTTTGCAGCCACCTCGGAAGGAGTCTTAATTGCGCTGTGTGAAGCAGAGAGGAAGAGCGGGTGTGGTGGAATTGCCTGAGTGATGGTAACAGCGGAGAGGGGGCGGGAGGGAGGGGGCGCCGAAGGAAATGTTGCAGACGTGTAGAGAGCGCTGGGGTTAAGAGCCGCCCGCAAGGAGAGAAGATGAAAGTTAGGGAAAGAGTGGCACAGCATATGTACACAGACGACCGCTTGCAAAACTTCTCATGCGCTCTTTTGCTTTCAAGCCCGCGAGAAGCATCGGCTGCGCTGGCACAGCAGCAACATTTTGCCTCTGCAGCGCCGTTTACCTGGAGGAGCTAGGGTTCGAGTCCGGGCGGTGGAGGCTTTTCGTGGGTGGATGCACAGCTGCGTCGAATTCAACCCCTGTATGAAGAATTCTAGTGGTAGGCTGTTCAGATCGGTAGTTTTCAGCGATTTGTTTGATCAATATCAGACGAATGCCTCAGAAGTGCTCTTACAAACGAGCCACTGGCAATCACATCAAATAGACGCAAACATAAACGTGATATTTTAAACAATGTTTATTATAGCATTCAATAGAGAGTGATCAATTTAGAAAGAATATATTTTTAGAATAATTAACATCCAATAATCCTCATTGGCAAAAATATTGTTTAATTTACAATTAATATTAGTTTTGATTGATTGATTGATTGATTTTTTCGTGTTTCCGGGCGCGTCAACTGCTCTGGTCATTAGTCCCGTTAGTGTAGTGCATGTTTTTTTCGCTGGAGGTGGGGGTGATCTTCCCTCCGCTGGATGGAGAGATCCGGCACCGACCTACCGTCGGCTCGTGGGGTTTCCCCCTAACCAGGACTCTCCCACCAGCAGGACACAGCCCCAGCCGGGACAAGCTCTAAGCTCTCGACCGGGCTCCCGGAATATGAGGTAGTGTGGTGCATGTTAGAGTAAGTGTGTGTGTAAGGGGAGGGGATGGGACAAGGAAGAGGAAGGACAGATCGCGCGCGGTCCATGGCCCGTTTGTTAGGGTACTGCTCCGGCATTCGCCTGGTGTTGATCGGAGAAACCACGGAAAACTACCAATCAGAGCAGCCGGCCGCTAGAATTGTCCTCCAGACAGCGACTGAATTCGACCTAGCTGAAAAACTAGTGTCGAAAATCCTGCCGCAGTCAGGACTCGAACCTAGGACCTCCCGGTCAGACACGCTGCAGTGGCATCAGTTGATGCACTGAGCTACCGCTCCCGGTTTAATATTAATATTTGGGTAAATTATATTTTATTTGTGTTTCAAATATCATAGTTTTGGTTTTTATAATAAATAAAAAACATTTACTTTTCAAAACATACAATTACAAAAAGGAAATTAAATCCGATGCATTACGTTGTGCTGGCATGCATGTCCTCTCCAGCGCAGAGTTTCCTCCGCGGAACGCAAGGCCGTGCGCGGGGCCTCGAGCGGAGGCGTGGCGAAGCGATGCGTGGCGGGGAGGGAGGCGAGGAGACACGGGGACGGGGAGGGAAGAGTAATAAGCCAAGGGGGCAAGGCGGAAGGGAGGAAGTGCGGAGGGAAGGGGAAGGCCAGAGGGTTAGTGAGGAAAGGACGGTGAGGTGTGGAACGAGTAGGGGGTGGGGTGGATGCAGTGGGAAAAGGGATGGTGGTGCGAGGAGGCTTCGGACGGGTAGGAGAGAAGGGGGTGTAGAGGCGTGAGGCGAGGAGGAGGTCGAGGAGGGAAGGGGAAGATGTGGAGGGCGAGGATGAAGAGGGCAATGTGATGAGGATGAGGCCATGTAATGAGGGTGGGGCGAGGTGAGGAGAGATGGGGAAGTGAGGAGTGTTGGGCGAGGTGAGGAGGATCCCCATCCTCCTCACCTCAACCTCCTCACTTCCCCATCTCTCTCACCTCGCCGTAAGGTGAGGCGAGTAGAGGAGGAGAGGGACGGGCGAGTAGGGGAGGAGAGGCAAGTTGGGAGGGAGGGGCAAAGGGAAGCGGTTGGGGAAGTGAGGAAGGTGGGGAAGATAGGAAAGGTGGGGAAGGGAGGAAAGGTAGGGGCATGAGGAGGGTTGGGAAGTGCGGAGGTTTGGGCGATGTGAGGAGGGGTGGGCGATGTGAGGAGGGGGGCGTCGTGAAGAGGGCAGTGGCGAGGAGGGGCGAGACGATGAGGCATGGCCCAGCCGGAGCGACTCACGTGCCTGCCCTCCCAGCCTAAGTGGATTCCGTCCTGGGCGTGACGCCGCGCCGTGCGACGTCAGGGTCGAGCCGTGATTCTGCGCAGGCGTCCGGCGCGCCGTTACGAGCGACTCACGTGCCTGCCCTCCCAGCCTAAGTGGATTCCGTCCTGGGCGTGGCGTCAGGCTCGAGCACGCCTAGAGCAAGCCGAGCTGCTCCCCAGGTGTGGCCCGCTCCTCTTGCCCCCTGCAAACTTTACTTCTACCAGCCCCATGCAAAACGCGCGCCAGGTGGCTGCGACCACTTCGTCTTTCCGTTCCTCTGCTCCCGTCGCCACCGCCGTTGGCCCAGCAACTCACGCTCTCGCCACCCTCCCGTTTTCTGACCTCTGCAGCTCAGTGACATCTTTGATTAGTTCTTCCAAAGTTTCCAATGTCAGTGGGGTGGATTTTCGACTGAGGCTACATAGTTGGGTCGAATTAAACCACAAGCAAACGGGTCATACATCACATGTCATTTTCGTCTCTATTCCACCCTTTCAAGCATTTATACTTAATTTACTGTACTACCATTCGTGTTGGGAGACCATTCGGAAGCATAGAGCTTGTCCCGACACCCTTCTGAAGGTGCTATTTTGAGGGGATGACTTGCACTCCAATGTGTTGATTGGTGCCGGATCTCGCATTCCAACGGGATAGGAACACCACAATTTTGGGGGATATAACACACACTACATTTAAGGATGGTGTGATCTTATCATCTCATTATTGACCCCCCGGAAGAAATAAATTCTAACTCACTAATTCATTCTTGCGCTGGGTTAGTTAGCCTCACACCACCTTGTCCCTGAATTTCCCTCACTTCTGCCAACCTCCTGGAAAGCTCGCATCATTTTCACTGCAAAGACCTCCGCCTCGCCAACGTCACGACCGTCGCACGATTTGTTGGTTCCCGACGCCAAGAGTTTGCCTTTGTACTTCGCTCTTAGTATCCGACGCGCATGTTCTTAATTCCTGTTCCTAGCTCCATCTTCAACTCATATTTCGCTCGCTCACTAGCCATCCTCCCTCATAGCAACGTTTACCTGTTCTGTTCAAGATCCGCCAATTCTGAGTCCTCGCCGCTAGTAACTCCCACGCATGTTGGATAAAGATTTTTTACCAAACCTCACCCGACGTTTTGTCTGTTTTTCTTCCCCTTCCCAGTTTAAACTTCATTCTTCTGCAACCCACCCACCCTTCTCAATTTTTGTTAATACTCCCGTCAGACATCGGACTCCTCCATTTGTTCGTCTATTCCGCCGTTGATAATTTCTCCCGCTTATGAACTCTTCCTAACTTGTGCATCCTGTCACATTGAAATTTTGATTTCCCTTGTCAGTCAGTTCACGTCTCTGCGTGTATCGTCTCCTATATTATTTCAGTAGTATACATACCTTTTGCGGCTTTCACACATCGCCAATAGTTATAAATGAGGTCTTTAAAGAAATATAATTTCACGGAGACGTAATTAAAAATGAAGGATTTGTTTAAAAAACGCATCTAAATTTTCGTGAGAAATGCAACCCGTAACAAACGGTTGCATTTCTGAATCTCTATCGTGAAATAACTCCTAAATGTAGCGTTTTAGGGCCTTAAAAACTAAACTTTTCCGACCAAAGCTTCAAAGAAACGTTTCTCACACCGTAATGTACAGGATGAGATCTTTTTAAACGTTCTTTTACATTTTTGCTGGCTCGGTGCTTCTCGATTCTCGCACGGGTTTGCTAGTTAACTTTATTGTAGCTGCACCTCTCTCTTGTGCATCGTTTGCTCTCCACTTGTCTAGAGTTTCAACCGTTTCTAGATCGCAAACTGACACATTCATCCTGGGTGCAATCCATCTCATCTGGGCAGTTTGTAGTTTGATGACCCCTATTCCCGCTTCCTCTCTCACTTTGCCCATTAACTCTAATTTTATGTTCTCTTGCGGGCTGTTAAGTTTTCCATTTTGCCCCTTCCGTGACAATAAATGTCCCCGAACTCTCTGCGACAGTATTTTGATTAGTCTTCTTCGTTTCAGTCACATTTGCGTACGCAAAGAATGATTATTAACAGTGGCGTATCAAGGTTCTTCCGGTACCAGCAGTTTAAAACCAGCAGTTTGCGGTCCACGGTGTTCCCCAAAATACATTTCAATACGAGGGTTGGAGCATGACAACTATTTTTTGTAAGAATAAAAATACTGATAGAAAATGTGATGTGTACACGTGAAAAACAAGGTATGAACTCAGTGCATGGGCATTTAAAGACGCGCCCAAATTATTTTTTCTCATATTTATTGAGGTATTTGAAATGACAGTACTGCTATCATGTTCCAAACCATTTTAGCTTATATTAGTTCACATTCCCAAAACAGTACATATCCTTTCTAAAGACCGAATGAGTCAGTGCTCGATTATAGCACGTCCTTCGTCGGTCCGCACACTCTCAGGTCGTCCCGTGCGTTGCTAATCACTGGTTGCTACGCGTCCTCGCAGAAACTCTCCCTCGCATCTCGCTACTGTTCAGTATGGAAGGGCATTATTCCCAAGAGTTTCCACGAAATCCATGTAACATTCTCGAACATATATTTCGTGGAGAATGGCACTCTTGTTTTATGAGTGCCTTTGAAACTGTTACAATCGTCTGGCACGGCGGCAGTAGACAACTGATTCAACATTGCTCCCTGTGCTAATAGAGACACTCACAAGGGCATTTTTAATTAGTTAATTTTTTCGCAACAAATAAAAGTGTGTGATCGACAAGGGTTTTCATGAGAATTTTTTAAATAAAATTGAGTGATCCGACAAACATTTGTTTGAGAAAAACAACAGAAGCCATGACTTCTACCCCAATCCTCGTGTGTGTGTGTGCAAAATTTCATTTATTTAAAACTAATAGTGTACGTATTTAGCAATATATTAAAATCATTTCCTCCAAGATTATGTTAAAATATGTTCAATTTTCAGTATGGCAAGATCACACACCTGTACTCGTATTTTGAATATATTATGTACTTGCGGTCCCTACCGCGTGGTCATGGCGACATCCTTCTGGCACGAACTACTTCGATATTCACTACGTTGCTCCACTTGCATAACTGTTCTCTACATCGATAGATACTAACATAAAAATGCAATGGGGTGTAAGAGAATGCCGGAGATTCCACAAACGAATTATGCGATGTCGATGGTTGCGATTTTTCTATAAAAATCTATTGAAATTATCACTTAGGGTTGGATGAAACAGTAACTTCTAATTTAGGCTTAGATGATACAATAACTTCTAACTTAGAGTTAGATGAAAAAGTAACTTCTAACTTAGCGTTAGGTGAGACGGTAACTTCTAACTTATGGGTTAGGTGAAACAGTAACTTGTAACTTAGGGTTAGGTGAAACAGTAACTTCTAACTTAGGGTCAGGTGAAACGTAACTTTAACTTAGGATATAAGTTCTATAAGGTGAAACAGTAATTTGTTAAATAAAGATCGATAAAATACTACGCTGAGACCCGTTGTTGGCACCTCTAATTGCTATGAGATTGTTAATATGCAATTCATAGTTTCCTGTAACAGATCACCCAGAGCCGCCTGTCCTGGTGCAATCCGCATGTAGTGTAACAAGACTGACTTCATCCTGTGGCCAATTCATACCTCCATGGTAGCGAGAACACATAGATTGGGGTTGATATCTCTCTTCGTGAAACACCATGAAATTTTTCAAAATTTGTATATCTTTATGATCATGTTTGCACTCACTTTTTCTTCAACCAATTTTCACAAATGTATCTGACACTAGATGGAGTATTTTACGTTAAGAGTGCTTCTTGAATAAATATGATAATTTAAAAATTGTTTTTTGTTAGCGGTTATGAATTTTGGGTGGAGTGTGTTATAAATGATTTAAATCTTTCCCTAAATATTAAAAAGTAATTGACATTTCGTTGAGTGTATTCTCATTATGACTAAATAAAGTGTGCAAGATCTGTGAGCTGCATCAAGTTAATTATATTCAATTACGCAGAAAAATAATTTGTTAATCAAAATGCATTCTAAATCAGAAGTATAATTTACGGTATTTTTATTTACATAATAAATCACATTAGTCCTGTCCTTTGTAAAGGAGCTGACAATACGTCACCAAATAATGATAAATAATGTCATTATCGCATATTCTCTTACATTTTTTCGTTCTTCCTCATTTTCACGTCTATATTTTTTCTCCGTTCATAATTTTAGCGTTTTGAATATTAAAAATGCTACAGTAAAACACAATAGCTTACAATTAGTCTGTAAATTCATTATCAGAACATGAGCAGTAAAACGTATACAACATATAACAATGTTCCCAGAGTTAATTAACCACAAGCAATAGCTGCCAAGATAATTTGAGTCGGTCCGGTGGCCGAAATTGCTAAGGCAGTGTGTCGTGGTGATCTCGGACCGAAGGGTCGCGGGTTCGAGCCCCGCCTCGGGCATTGTTATACTTGTGTTCGTTCTTTCACTCCTTATCATCGCCATTTCGTTTCATCTTCATAGTTACACTACCGTTAACTCCAGTAGTATTCGCTAATGACCTACATGTTAATACGACCTTAAATAACCAATTAAAAAAAAGATAATGTGAAAAACACATCTGTCGTGAGGCACTGACAGGACGAAGAGTTTTCTTCAAAATGGACTAATTCGGGATATTCTAAAAGGACAGCGGTCTGCAGTGTTGTACGCTCACTTGCCAAACTTTGTGACAGCGACGCCCGCCGCCGCGTTGATATCCCATCCCCAGAAGCCGAGCGTGCGCGGAATGTCAAAACGAGTTCCCGACGAGAGGTCGCTCGGGCCCTTCGCAACGTCCTATGTATTTTCCCAAAGCAGCGCGGTACGCTGTCCAGCTCGGAGTAATTGAATTAAGTCAGTCGGTGTTGTTTTAAGAGTTGTGCATGAGAGGGTCAGCGAAAATGCCCTTATTGCATTAAGAGAGCTCCCGCAGTTCTTCCGTAAAAGCGTTGACTAGGGATTGTATTATGTATATGGGTGTGCGAAAAGTCAGATGAGGGAATTGTTTGAGTGTGCGCAAAAGCAATGTGACTTGACTTATACACGTAGATGTATGTTGTTTCAAACAATTTTCAATTATGTACGCTTATTTGGTGACAGTTTTTAATGAAAACTTGTGATTCAAAATCTGCGAGTGGAAAGAAGTAATGGAAGAATACTGTGTTAGAAAACAAACGCATTCTCGCCTGCGTATTTAATGGATTTTCCACTATCCTTAATTCCGCGAATGAAAGAAAGTATGTAAACAATAGGAGATAACCCTAAAAATGTTGCAGAGTTACTCTTGTTGAAATATCGTCAGAGCTGCTATATATTTTCTACTTATATTTTTCATGTAAGCCATAATTAAGGATAAAATACTGTACCTCGCAAAAGGGATAATATAATTAAGTTAAAATTACTTGAAAAGCATTTCTACCAAAATAAAAAAAGGGAATGTTTCATAAAGACGAATAAATGCCCAATTTTCACTCCAGTTCGTTAAGCTGCATTCGCTTTAATATTTATTAAAATTCTATAAGTAGTACAAATGAATCGTTCGTAATGAAAATGTTTAGTATAATTAATACGTATTGTTAAAAATTGTCAAAAAGTCAAAAATTAAAACTATAGAATTTTGAAATTGAATTTTCTTACGCTGATAAGCAGTATTTAAGTACACAGTATTTAAACAATCAGTTGACAAGTTTGTTTCATAAGTTGAGTTTGGACAGATTATAATCATGATAGGCTATACCAGCCAGCAGTATCCCACGACTAGAATGCTCAAAAGATAACAAACTTAAATAGATCTTAAAAAGATAATAATAGTTTTATTTTGCGAGTAGGAAAGGTTATGACATTAGGCCGACATGCAAAGAAATCCTACTCTTACGTATTTTGTTTTCTTTGTTGTATTCACAAATTTTTCTGAGTATTTCAGCATCGAATCACTTTTATCACTAGTTCTTGAACACTTAACTTTTGCATTGTTGGGCATTGAAATCAATAATTTACATCACAATCCGTGATGTACGGTATAGTTTAGGCTACGGTCAAACATATATGTAGTTTACAATTCAAACAATAAATTAATGAATGTATGATACTTTTCTCTATTAACATGCTTATGAAATCCATTTCTCTTTTATTTCAAATGACTTTTGAATGCATGTATTGTCTAATACTGATAATACAGTTGAATAAATTAACAATAGTATTTACTTAAGGGAGGTGATTTATTAAATTCCTAATATTGAAACTGTTGCTAAAATCTGAACATTCATGAATATAAAATGTATTTCACAGCTAATTTAAGTTCCCTAAACATGTGTCCAGAACAATTTTTCATGGTATCACTAAATTGTAGAACGATGAATATTAAGGATCTTGTTTATAAAATTTTGTGACATGTTTTAAAATTCATCAAGTGACGTGACAAACGTCAGTGATGTTTTTAGATGAAAAGCAACGTAATTTCTGGCTCTATTTGAATGTTCTTGGATGCTTTCCAGTGACTATATCTGACAGTGCGCCAAACTTGCCGCAACACATTGTAACAGAATTTAGGCAATGCCACTTTTAATGGTGCCATTACAACTCTGCGGGATATAATGTGAGATGTCAGTGATTATATGGATGGTCTTTTGGAAAGCGAGTTGTTTCGTGTACACAAATCTTTAAATGATCTAATCTCTCCACACATTTTCACACATCTCTTCACCGCGGTTGACACTCAAGAATGAATTGCTGTGAAAATTTTGACGTAGATCCCTTTCAGCGTGGCATATTTATTAATTACTTACCTGTGTCTAATAACTTGTTGTTACAAAACTCGGGACAACACTCCGCTGTAAAAGGAAAATAATGCATTCACATTTTTTGTGTATATCTAAAAACCATTCCATTGGTATGCAGTGCAGGAATGAGGCGTACATTTTGTAGGTTGCACCCGGAACGATTTGAACAGCTGAGAATCTTAAATAAGAAATCTACCAAAAATGCAACATTGGTCACCCGCGTAGAACGTAGGAGCAAACCCGAAAGAATGTTTAGTGTAGATTGTTTAAGACCACGAAGTAAATATTTTTAAATAGTCACTAAATTGTTGTAACTTAATTAAGAACAATGAAAACCCATGGTTACAACAGTACAATTTCTGAGCGTCATGTCATGAGCACAGGAAGACATGTGATTTAAAGTATGTTGACCTCAATAAGTGGACCTATCTTTTGGTGAATCAGCGTGTATTGTTATCTGAGAAATTTAATACAGTAGAGACTATGGCCACTGAATTGCGATATAAGTTTGTAGACCGACTTGTTTTGATGTCAGTGACGAGAGACGTCGCCCTCGCGGTTTAGCTCATTGCTCGCTTTCCATGTCGCGACCCCTGTTTCGATTCCCGGTCGTGCAAGATTATAATGTGCGTTTCCCGTGCAATGTCCCAGTATACTTTGCTGTGTGACGCTGAGAAAACTCTCTTCTTAGATTGAAAAGACCAGAATACGGCGTGGGGGATGTCTTCGTGCTAACCACATTACCCGCTTGGTCGCGAGATCGAGAATGCTGCTGGTAGGTCATGGCCCGTACTCGGGCTGTCGCGCCATTTCAGACAGAAAGATGAGAGATGTCGTGTTTCGTCCGCATGTACTAAAATGCAACCGCCCACAAATTGGACGTATTCCACCGTGCGTGAAAATTATTTTATTATTTAAACCGCCCAGCTCAAAATGTCAGGAATCGTGCATTTCGGACAATGGAAATACGTTTTATGTTTCGACGGAATGCGGGAACCGTCGCCACCCCAGCAGACAAAATTCTGCTGTCCCTACAGATGCGAGCCTGATACGGCAAGCACACAACTTCACTGACACGCCACCCCTAGTCCCACTGAGATGGCCGAAGTGGTTAATTAGCGCGTACGGACTCAAGCTCTTCGGAGGGAAAGTTCGCCGGTTCACGCCTTGGTGGGAGATTGTTAACTCCGAGGTTCTAACCTAGAGCATTCACTTCAATGTATAGATTAATTTAGATTAGGTATCTCAACTAACATAAGTATGAACGTCATCTTATTCTAAACGATGTATTCTATCTAAAATAAATAAATGTGTTAAAAAACGTCACCACTATCCGGAGACCGGCCGCAAACGGTTAAAACTTAAATTGAATCGGTTATTTCAAAAGGAAATAATGTTCACCTTTTTTAAAGAGTTGATATGTACACTTTCTTTGTTATTCTTCAAGCTATATATCAGTGTAAAAATGAAACTTGTCCAGCTTAGCAAATGTGTTCGATTGCCAAATAAAAATTCTAATATCTGGAAAAGGGATAGAAGTCCAGGACTATTTTCTGATCCACACAGAAAAAACTAGTATTATCAGCTAGGAAACGCCTAAATGCTTCATGACAATAGTAATTGACACTTAGAACATTATAGACTTCAAAACCATGTGGTCGAATTATTTTAAGAAAACAAGCAAGTCTCTTGCTCGTCCGGGCAGACCTCATCATGAATCTGGTGTGACTCTTTCCAAGTAAAGCAGCTGACGTAATTTTGTAAGAGTATTGTTCACGCCCTTATAGCACAATATGTTAATTTACATCATTATATCTTTATTCCATGACAATATTGATTCACAAGTCTAAAAATTAAGAAATAACTATTGTTTTTTAATATTTCATAACTATTATATAAAGAAAATAAGTACAAGATACAGAAACGGTTCTGTGCTTCATATATGAGTAAATGTAAATTTGAAGTTTCAGAGTCGTCCAAGCAATCAATAACGACCAATTCTACTACTTTTGTGCAGAATATTAGTGTCCCAGATGCCAGCTGTGGATGTTATTACTTTTTTTTTCTTTTTTTCTCAGTACTATGTAACAAGAACTTATTTCCCTCTTCACATCACCTATCCAATTGTAGCTCTATTGATCCAGATTATTGAGTTTAACAACCCCCACCAATAACCCTCGACCTATTAGGATGAACAAAGTTCACGCCTCACTTGACTTCAGGAACCTGCGAGCGTTTTACCGAGCTGACGAACATGTCTTCCGTATCTGACGACAAAAGTGAAAGGGCGCAAATCTCCCCCGCTTCGCCGCGATTTCGCTCCGTCGTCGCCCAGAGTTTGGATTTGGGGCGATGTCTGTCGCATGCTGCAGCTGCCTCCGCCGGATCGTTCGAAAACGGTGCGATGAGAAGGCGATGCGTCCCGAACTTATATCTGATTAAAGGTTCTCAAAGACCGGCGCGAAACATCCGTTGCATACGCGGAATGTTCACAGCAGAAATTTCGCATAACGTTTTGGCTTATGAACATGTTTAGACCAGCGTGGAAGGCGAGCTGCGCGTCAGCGGATTGGCCGCGTTTTATTCGCTGCGGATTTTCATTCGCGGTCGGACGCATTTTGTCCGCTGCCAATCCAGTTTCACTGCGGAAACCAAGTCAAAAACTAGTCAGATCCCCAATATTTTCAGCTCGCCAGTTCATCTGACACGACAAAATGATGAGAAAAATATTTTTAATAGTGTTTGGTAATTTAATTAATTTTAAATAACATTAAACGTTCAGGTTTTTAAATTTTTAGATAGCTTCATGGTTGTTAAGTGTCAGATTTTTTATGTTTTCTGCGATCAGATTCAAAACTTTATCAAATTAGGCACTGGTCATTCTTGTAAATTAAGAGATTCTCATCCTTTGTAGCAACAAGGTGTAAAATTCTTCGTACTTTTTCTTTTTGTAGGTCAAAATCATGAACCCCTTTTCTACGTTTTTTTTTTTAAAAAGATATTGACAATTTGAGGGAAAATCGAAAATAGACAAGGAAAAAATAACATACCTCATGTGCTCAGAAAATGTGAGTAATGAACTACGAGTAGTTTGGCATTTCAATTTCCTGCATGAATAGAAGCAATTGCGTCTTCTTCATTAGTTGAAAACTGACACGCTGACACATATTTGACGCTCCGCTGTGAACGGCCCCGCGAATTCCACTGCCGCGTCTAGCGCGGAACTTTCCGCGCCGCACCGCTGCGGATCTTCCGCGTTTCCACTGGTCTGTGGGAGCCTTACGTAGACCGAGGAAACACCACGAGTGCACGCGACTAGGTGTCCGCTCGCTAATAAATGTCCCACGTGCGTAGTCCGCCTATCAATCGCCCATTGACAGCGATCTGTCACCCCTATTCTGGCTGCGGTAGCTATGCGAGAACAATGAGGGTTGCCTGCAGCCGTCTGGCCGCTCCGCCACTGAAAGAGCCACCATTGTCGACGACATCGCCCGCAGCGCATGCTTGTGGCTAGGTACCAACACCCCTTGTATTTGTCCATAGCCAATGCCGAGAGACAGAAGTCGTCGCCTTTGCACCGAGAAGAGAGGTGAAGCTTTATATTTAATTGCGCTAACGATTGTCAGTAAAAATTGTAAATCCGTCATTAGTGTATTATTTGAACATCCTCATATTTCATTTCTTTATTTGACTAATTAAATCCATGTCAATAAATTGAATATTTTCATCATGTCAAATGGTAAGCCTTCTTACCACTATCACCTCCAGTGATTTTAGAGCTATCAGGCAACTGCACCAGAATTATGAAGGGAAGTTGGAGTTTTGGGTTGATCAGCCAGTAACTAACGACGGTTACCGGATAAATGACAGTAGCTAGGGGGAAAGAATCGCAACTTAACTGATTCATTAAAATACCAGTAATGTGAAACCATCGTAATACATTTTTTGAATTATAATTTTACACGAACTCATGGATACGTGATAGCAACTCAGTTCTTTAAAAAATAAATGAATAATTGGTAAATAAATAAAATGTTGTATCTCTAAAAAAGGTACTATTATATCAGTACTGTAAAATAATACGAAAGAGTACTCCGGTATGTATTACAAATCTGGAAAAACTATGGAAGAACCTTAATAATCTTTTTTAAACCCATAATAATGTTACTAAAATTCCAGGTGCGAAATTGATCTCGTGGTTTGTTTCTGCGCTATTTTATTTACCTTTTACTTTTTTATCTGTTATTTGCGAGGAAAGGGTCCACGTAATTAATATTCTCCACGTAAGCCCACTCAACGCCTGTTGTGTACTTTCATCTTCGTGCACTTATTCAGTTTTGCATTATCGTGCGTTACACTGCACCGCAATTAGCCTTGCGCCGCTCGCGAAGGGGCAGCTAGCCGAGACAGTAAACGTCACGAAAATTGACGCATCTCTGTAAACCGTCATGATGGCGCCGCGTTCGTCGTTTGCAACCGGCGTCGAGCGGTCGAAACGCCCCTGCCACAGGGATGGCTGCAGCGGCGGCGGCGGCGGGGACGGTGGTAGGGGCGGTGGACGAGGATGCCGGGGGGTTGGGCGTGCGGGGTGAAGGGCGCGGGGCGGGGGACGGTCCGTAATGGGGCTCTTAACGTGCGTCCATGGGCCGCGTAACGAAGTCGTACTTGGCCGAAATGAGAATGGAACTTAATTATGACAATTTGCCCGCGCTGAAACTACTCACGTTTCGAGAAGAGCGCTGGCGCCGACGGGACTCCCGGGGATCGGCGCTCGACCTGAGCGCTCTCGTCCGGCGCGGATATCACTTGCCGCTGGTCACACGCGGACACAACGAGCGGGAGGTTAAAACGAGGTTGTAGGTTAAAATGTTCACGTCAAAATGTCCGATTGAATAGTGACTCTAGGCACAACTACTCAGACTGTTGTCTTCTAAGTGTAGTGTATGTTGTATCCCAGGAGGTGGCGGTGTTCCTCCCTACTGGAACGTGAGATCTGGCGCCGACGTGCACGTGAACTTAGGGTTTTTCCTCTACAGGTATTTCCTCCAGAGGGACATCGCCCCTGCCGGGACAATCTCTGAGCTCCCAGGTATTGTTGCTCGACCTGAGCGCTCTCGCCCCTCGCAACAATCACTTGCTGCTAGCCACAAGCGCATCACACGCGGACACAATGAGTGCTTCTCGTTGATAGGTTAAAATGTTCACTTCAAAATGTCCGAGTGATTATTGACTCTGGACACAAATATTGTTTTCCTGTGAGGGTAGTACATGTTGTATCCCAGGATGAGGCGGTGTTCCTCCCCCGCTGAAAGGTGAGACCTGGCGCTCACCTGCACGTGAACTTAGAATTTTTCTCCCCATATATGTCCCTCAGAGTGTCAGCGCCCATGCCAAGATACGCTCTGAGCTCCTGACATGGTGACTGGTGATGATGACTGATGGTAGTGTAGTGCATGTGAGTGTACGTGAGTGTAGGGATGGAGAGAATAAATATGAAGAAAATCGCGAGCTTTCCTTGGTCCACTACTTACACGGGCTTTCGCCTGATACTGATCGGCGAGACCACGGAAAACTGCAGGTCAGAGCAGCAGGACGGTAGAATTTGCCTCCAAGCGGTAGTTAAATCGATCCAGTTAATTATCTATAGAGACTTGAAAATCCACCACTTCTAGAACTCGATCTGTAGGACCTCGCTTTCAACGATGCTGCAGATTCGACGTTGTCACTGGCCTTGATATTCAGTGACCGCATTCTTATGCACGATGTTCACCTCCAAACGTCCAGAGGTGAAATGTTCATAAACATTAATATTCAATAAATAAATGTCCATCCTACAAACATGTCTATAAATGTCTATAAACCAATTAAAATAAAAACGTGTATACATACTGACATTCAATAAAATAGTTACATTGTAGCGCATTATATCATTGTACGAGAATAATAGTCTACAAATGTTAAATAGGTTATGCTTATTCCTCTAGAAATGTTTTAGACAATTGAGATTGATAGCTAGTGCAACTCAAATGCAGTCAAACTTTGAAAATTATATTCCTCCTATGAATTAAAACAACGAAACCAACTCGAGATGCAAAACAGGAATTAATGTGTGAAGCTACAATAAAGACAAAAGATTAAAACTTAAACACTCTTAAATTGTGTATGGTATCATTTAAAATTTAATTTACAGCTGGAAAGAAGAATTCATCAGTAAAAAATTGACTAGAGCATTACGATCTCTCCTTTATACTTTGAAAATTTTTGTAATAAAATGTAGGGCAGTTAATGAAATTGAATTTTTTATGCAACCGTATTAATTAAATGTTCATTCTTCTAGTTTGGCCACAAGTTTTTGAATTGGATATTTTTTGTCCAGTCCCCTATCTACTTACAAGATGCCATTTACCCTGGGTGTGCACAATATGTGTCACAAATATTTATATTGTCCATTCTGTATGCTAGTTTAATATTGCGGTATGCTGGGGACCCAAGGAACATTTGAGACCCAAAGAATATTTCTGAATTAATTAAAAAAACGGGGGATTTAATAATCTAATGTGGGATGTGAAATAGTTAATTTTGAAATTAGATTTTATGAAAGTGAAAAAATAAATAATGATTTCTGAATCTTAAACTAAAACAATAATGAAGGTAAAATTACTTTTGTTCTATATTATCGCTTGTAGGAAAAATTGCCTAATTAAACATTAACTAACCTGATTTTAGTTCTATACGATGTACCTGCTCCAAACTGTGAAAACACACAGTTAATGGCCTGGCCGTAAAAAGTGCAAAATGTTAGTACGAATTATCCTAGTCAGCATCTAATAAAATATTCCATCATCAAGTCCATAAGCACACGTTATCCATGTAGTTATGACCAGCGTTTCTCGGCTCTACCTGATCCAAGTACGATAGAAATTATCCCAAACTACCCAACCATATTATCCATTGCCCAAACCTCTACCACATTTAATTAAAGCGCTCACATTGCATACTCTAGAATTAATCCAGTGTCTGTGCGTCCTCGATACTTTCAAAGCGATTTCCATGCATCACGACTCCAAACCTTCGCATTGGGAAGCTCCAACGATTATCGTCAATAACAAAAGACTATTTGGAACACGCCATCTCCCAAAGAGATCGATAATTTCTAATCCTCTGAAGTGATGATCAAAGCCCAGCGCCATTGACTGAAAATAAGCGAGTTACTAATCTGCGCAGTTGGGGATGCACCGCCATCCTCTCCCCCTGCGGGCACTCGCCCACAGCCCTGCGGCGCCATCTTGCTCGCGCGAGCACTTTCCATCGACGTAAAGCTTCGTTAAAGCGCCGAGCGCTGTCGTTTTACAGGCCGATCGACATCCTGAACACAACCGCAGGCACTTCCAACCCGACTGCCCGCACGCCCTAGCGCCAACCGGCAAAGGTGGCTCAGAGCACCAGCTGATTAGCTGCGATGCTCTGACCGGGAGGTCCGGTTCCCGGGGTTCCGCTTCTGGAGAGAATTCTAGCAGCCTGTGCTCGGTCGGCACTTTTCGTGGTTTCCTATCAACAACAGCTACTGCAGTGCCTTTGATCAGGAGGTTTAGGGTTCGAATGCCAATGGTAGCAGGATTTTCGACACTAGCTAGATAGCTAGCCACTTCTAGATGAGAATTCTAGCGGCCGGTTGCTCTGATCGGTACTTTTCCTCGTTTTTCCTGAACAATAATAGGCGAATGCCGGAGAAGTGCTCTACCAAACGGGTCACGGACGGCGCGCGAATTTTCCTTTACCTTTCCTAGCCTAGAATCAGCCCATACATAACCACATTTACACTCACACTCACTGCACTACAATACTTACGTTTTCGCTGTTCATCGATGAAACAATCTCATTATCACATGTTTTTGTTTTCAACTAAGCAATGCGGTTTGTACACTTTCAGACTGCGACAACCTTTGCCGAGATAATCTGGTGTCCTAGTATGTCCTTTTCTTCCGTCCTATATCGCAGGTGAACAGGCGTTTTGTAACCTTATTTTGAGTTAAATGTTAATACAAATAATATACATGACCATTTTTAAATTAAATTTTGCTGTGCACGAACTTAATGTTGGACGTTACTAAATCAGCTTTAAAATCGAGGTTCAAAAATATCGATATTCAATTGTTAAATTGTTCAATTATTGTCAATCGATTGTCAAATTTTAAAAAACGTCGATGGTTTTTCGGCGATGTTGTATTACATTGAAATTTAATTTTGATCCAGGCAAAATAGCTTTCCTTTAAAATTGTTTCAATTTCTACAGCTGTGCGATGAAGAAAAGCTCAGGCAGGCGGAGTTTGCTAGTTACAATGAAGGGAACACGTGTTCACCAATGTCTCTTTTACCCTCTAAGCCTGGGAATTAAACGACAGGCACGGGGGAACCCGTGAGCAAGCCGGCAAAGTCGGACAATCGTCATAAAAATGCCAAGCTCATCCATTTAATTTTGAACATCGAAGTTTGGCAATCGATGTTTTGTTGTCGTTGGTTGTTGGTTGGTTCTTAGTGATTCCTGGCGTGTCAACTATTGAGGTAATTGGTCCTGTAAGTGTAGTGAATGATTTTTCTTCGGGAGGTGGGATCTTCCCCCACTGGATGGCAAGATCCGGCGGCGACCTACCGTCGGCTAGCGCGGTTATCCGCAACCTGCTATCTCCCACCAGCGGGGCTCTGGGATAAGGTCTAAGTGTCCTACCGCTCTCGCGGCATGTGTGATAATGTAGTGTATGTTAGTGTAAGTGTGTGTGTGTAAGGGGTGAGGATAGGACAAGGAAGAGGAAGAAAAGATCGCACGCGTTCCGTGGCCCGTTTGTTAGGGTACTGCTCTTGCATTCGCCTGGTATTGTTCGGAGAAACCACGGAAAACTACCGATCAGAGCGCTTGAATTCTCCTCCCGAATGTCTGAATTTGACCTAGATGACAAGCTAGCATTGAAAATCTTTCCACTGTCGGCACTCGAACCTAAGAACCTAGGACCTCCCAGTCAGAGGCACTGCAGTGACATCAGTTGATGCACTAAGCCCCATCTCCCGCTTTTTGTTGTCTATGTAGCATGAGTACAGCATCCGTGTGCCTGTCGGCCTGTTGCAGGTGAGCGCAGCGGGACGAGCGGTGGGCGGTCCGCCCGCGCCGCCCGCGCCGCCCCGCGTCGCCCACTGCCGCCCGCGGGCGCTTGGTGAGCCCGGTAAGGCCCCGCAGCCCCCGCCGCCCCTGGAGCGAATGGCGGAGTGAACGGTAGTGTGGTAAATCAATTTTCTGAACTAAATGTTTTGGAATGGCATTGTTTGGTGTCCTCTTTCGTTGTTTTTTGTTTTTTTTGTTTTGGTATCGTTTGTCGTGTTTGCAGTGGTAGCTTGTATTGATGTTTAATGTGACCAACATGTAATTGTTGTATGTCATGATAGAGTTGAAATAATTTTTATAATATTTAATATTAGTCATAATATGATTATTGTACTCTCGATTTTGTTGTACTCTTTTATTATTATTATTACTATTATTATTGTTGTTGTAATTATTGTTAATTAAATGCCACCGCGTCATAACCAGTTGCAGTTCAAATAAAAAATGTATGATATAATTCAAATATTGATGTTTTCTTTGCCGAAAAATTTGTTTCTGCACTGTGAATTCTTGTAGTTTCAAAGCAAGAGAAGTATGATTCATTTTCTTCAGAATTGTATTCAAATTGGGTCAGTCAGTAGTAATAATTTATTTTTTTACATATTTTAATAGTAAAATATTAGTTTTATTCGTAGTCGTAGCAGTTGGGGTTTTTTGTTTTTCTAGAGAATAAACAATATTGAAGCCAACACTGATCACTAATTTTATATCAGCGAATTGAGTTATTTCAATGAACCTGAGAAGACTATTTCAAATTACCATTTATTGAAAGTGGCTTTGTACCGATTAATTTCTTATTTTCTTTTCATGTTATTGTTATTTGCCGACCTGGATGGGTGAGGTGGCTAAGAGCGAGAGCCGACTCAGCGCTTCTGTCCGAAGGGTCGCGGGTTCGAGTCCGCCTTGGGCATGGCTGTTTGTCCATTGAGTTTGTGTGTGTGTTGTCGCGAAGGGCCTCGCGTTCTGCTGACCCCAGATCAGAGGAGCCGCAAGTGTTTGTCGTTCAAATATGAAGTTCATTTATTTTCAGGGCACACTGATTTTTTAGTATCTCGCATACATTGTAACATGTTATTGTTATTATATTGTTCAATTACGCGTTCAAATATGAAGTTCATTTATTTTCAGGGCACACTGATTTTTTAGTATCTCGCATACATTTAACTAAACCTAACTTTAGAAAAGAGTTATACAATTTACGGGCAAACTTGTAAGGGTGTTGTTCAGGCAGAAAACTAAAAGATGATGTTTTTTCTTTCCAGGAAGACAAATATATGCAATTTTGAATCAGAATGACCTGTTGTTCTAGGTGTTAAATTTGATATGATATCAATTATTCGAATATGTTTATGTCATTTACCACATCGATATTGAATATCTGCCTTAAGAACCTCGCCTACCCTTCTCGTCCTCTCCTAAGCTATAGAGCCTCTTCACCATCTCTGCTAAGCTGATGGTTTTCTATACAGTCCTCTTCTGGAGTTACCTCCCGGAGTCCTCTCCTTGGCGCTGAGATCCTCTTCTGGAGTTCTTCTTTTTCTGATCCCTCTCCTTCGATCTTTCCGGCAAGGGAGGCCCTACCAGTAGCTACGCTACTGATGAAGAGGAAACTCGAGGAAATTCGAAATACTGAGGAAATTCGAAAAAATTAAACGTTAACAATAATGACAAGGTACAATTTTACAGACAGGACTGGTTACAACACGTGGAAAGAATGGAAGAAACTCGCATTTCAAAGCAGGCATTCAAGTATAGACCTCAAGGCAGGAAGACCCAGGTAGACCCAAAAAAGATGAATTTTAGAGCGGAACAGGTCAGAGATCTATCCTTGAATGGAAAAGAAGATGATATTGAATATCTAATGCAAGACCCCAATCTCTCGCAGCTGACGCTTCTATATAGTATAAATGTTTGGGAGAATTCGATTCCAAGTATTCTGAAAGTCGATTACGTTAAATACGAGACAAGAAACAGAATCCTTCTAGTTGCGATAGACTTCCCTTAGGCACCCACTGGTTTATGCAAAGGCGTTCACGTAGCACTAACTTCACCTGCCGATATCGTGTTGAGTGTGGAGTAATAGCATGAATGCGTATTTTAACTACATAAAGAGTAAATAAATGAAGCAGGAAATTCGTGACAGAGAAAAACTACCGTAGAAGGTGTGCAGGACTCTTTCTGATTGGGATTGGTCTTCATCATTCTAAAATTATCGCATGGATATAGTTACTCTGCACGAGGCCATAGATGACAGCTGCCCGAAAGAACTAAATCGACGGATTCTCTAAAAGCGGCCCAACATGAGGAGAGGAAAACCAAACAATACGATTGAAAATTTTAATCGACTCTGTTCCGAAACATAAAAGTGTTTTGTTTTCTGAATTTTAAAACAATTTCCGAAAATGAGTTTGTTAAAAAAGGCTGCTTTTACTCCCATAATACCACATTCTCAGAACTTTTGAAATAGATGTAAAAACTTGAAATGATTCAGAACCTCTGCATAACCTAAAAAGGTAAATCGTGGTCTGTGAGTAGGTAGAGTTGAATATTAGGTTGTAAAGCTATAAAGACGATGTGATAAGCCGGTATAGCGTATTCATCATCACATTAGAGAATGCATTGACTATAAACGCATTTGCATTAGATATTGCCTTCGGGAGGCGTCAAGAAACTTTATTACTGTAATAAACCTCTGATAATTGCGATCTCGTGATTACAAGCTCAAAGTTTATGTAGCAGTGTTCCAGATATATCGCTCATTCCTGTCACCTTTAGCAATAACCATGAGCACGCAGGGCATTGCAAACCAATATTAAGGTACTTATTTTGCAAGAGTATCTCTATTATTGAGATCTCCGCCACAAAATCGTTCCTATTTAAGGTCAATATAAATATTTTATTGGGAGTTGTTTATTAAACGTCTGGAAATAAAATAGTATATCTTCTCCCGAAATGTCGTTTCTCTAAATATACAGAATCGTGCTATCTGGATTACATGCATTATTGCTCATGAAAACACACTCATAAAAGTATGACCATTTCTATTTCTTAAAAGTATGACCACTTCTATTTCTTAAACCCTCTTATAAATAAAACAAAGATCTAAGAATATCATTTAAAATCGTAAAACAATTTTGCCCATAAGCGTTTTAACAAAAATAGAGCGAAAAATAGTTTTACAACCTACTTTCAAACAAAATGATCTGACAAATTCCTCTTTCTTAAATCCTCAGTGGGACTGAGCAAATGCTGGTATTTCGTCGATTGAATGGTCTGGCGGTGGGATGAAGTGACAACACGTTAGTTTCTGTTGTTTGTAATAATCATCTCATTCTCCTTCCTCATCTCCATCTGCATCTCTGTGTCAATCAGGTTCGTTGTGCAATGTCTCTTGATCCGTAGAGCAAATGCTGACATAGCTCTTTGTTGTGCTTCTGAGCAAATGTAGCTTCAGTATGCGCATGTTTTGTTGATCTTCCCTTTTATTAGTTGTAGCCGGGGGGTTGTTATTTTGTTAGGAATGCTCTAAAATCAAATTTCTAAGTTTGTTTACCGATGAAAATATGTTTTCTAGTTTTCATTGTTACTAACCCATGTAGGTACTTTAAATCATCATTCAAATACGTTTGGTAAAATAGGGGAGAAGGCATTCTGGAGCTTAAGAAAATGTGCGGAGAATTAACGTTCTCGTTCATAGTCATTTACAATTTTGTTTTGTTTTTAGGAGATAAATTAAATTAAATTAATACTTAAAAATCAAGAAACTATTTCTTTTTCCTGAAAAATCAAAACATAGGAGCATGAATTACAAGAAAATTTAGTGTAATGCGATTTTTCATGGAACTAACTTACAAAAACAAATCTGTCAGTCAGCTTCCCAATTCATTACATACGTCAATCATGGAATCCAAAACGAACAGTTGTGGACATTCCCTACTAATTTTCTTTTCATTATAAGCAAGCGGTTTTTTTAGTCTTTGTGTTGTTTATTCCAAGAAAGAAAAAACTTGGTTTTGAAAATGTTACACTAAATATTTTCTTTCGGTACGTGTTGGTTACGTTACAATTGTGACTGAAAATATTTGCTGGATATAAATGAAAGAACTTTTACACATTTTGGTGAACAAAATATTTTACAGCTCTCAATAACTGTAATTTTTCATGACATATGTTTTATCATGACCATTTTTGCGCTTCAAAAGCATGTTTGAGCCGTGTTGGATGGCGGATTTTCGACACTAGCTACAAAGCTGGCCGAATTGAACTTCTGTCTGGAGAAGAATTCTAGTGGTCGGCTGCTCCGATCGGTGGGGTACCATGGTTTCTCTAATCAGTTCCAGGTGAATGCAGAAGTAGTGTGTTAACAATCGGGCCACAGACGTCGCGCAGTCTTTCTCTTCTGTTCTTACCTTACAACACACACACACACACACACACACACATTTATATGCATTACACTACCTCACATTTTGAGCATTCAGTCACGAGCTGAGAGGTTATCCCGTCTAGGAGATATCTGGAAGCGCAAACACGGAAGATGGGATTTAATGCACCGTTGGAGGAGGAACACCGCCAACTTTTCAAATATGGTATGCCCTTCACATACAGAACTAATGCTTGTAGCAAATCACAATTTCGGGATCAATTTATACCCAGACACTCAGTTCAATCACATTGTATCAACTAAACATTATTTGAATGTAAAAGAACCTACATCCACACCGGCAAGCGAACATAACCAAGTTGACTTTACCAGGAGCTCGCTTAAATTTCAGAAGCATCTCTCTCCCACTACAAGCTTCGCTCGGGAAGTTCTTTCCCCCACATGCGGCCGTGGGGCACCGCCAGATGCCCGCCGCCCCGGCCAGCTATTTCGGCCACTGCAGCTGTCAAGCGGTACCAGAGAAGATGCGGCGGACAGGGGACTCTCTCTCTCTTTCTCTCTATATATATATATATATATATATATATATATATATATATATCTATCTCTCTCTCTGGCCCTACTGGGGAGATACCTAGAAAGAGAAATACCCAAGTCGCTTGTATTTGTTGCGGAATTTCATGTTCCAATGGACGAGAACACCGCCAACTTTTGGGATATGGTATGCCTTAACATATAGAACTGACATTTATAAAAATTAGGAGGAACATCGCCAACGTTTGAGATATGATATGTCCTTCACATATAGAACTAATGCTTATAGCAATTTTTGCTTTCGGAATCATTTTATTTTCAGACACTCAGTTTTATCGCGTTATATCAACTAAACATTACTTGAATAGAAAACAAACTGCAGCTACACTGGCAAACGAACCTACCCAAGTTGACTTTGCCAGAATGTCGCTGAAGTTCCAGAAGCATCTCTCTCCCTCATTGATTAAATGATTGTTAGTGATTCCGGGCGTGTCAACTGATAAAGTCATTAAAGTGTAGTGCGTGCATTTTCCTCGGGAGGTAACAGTGATTTTTCTCCGCTGGATGGCGAGATCTGGCGCCGACCTAACATCAGCTAGCGAGGATTTCCCCACCAGGTATTTCCCAGTAGTGGGGCACCGCCCCTGCCGCGACAAGCTCTAAATTCCCGACCGGTCTCCCTGCAAGTGTGGAAGTGTAGTGTATGTTAAAACTCGGAAGCGGGTGAGGATTGGACATGGAAGGGAAAGAAAGATCGCGTGCGTCCGTGGCCCGTTTGTAAAGGGACTCTCCTGCACTCGCTGGTGTTAATCGGAGAAACCACGAAAAACTCCTACCAGAATAGCCGGCCACTAGAATTCTTCTTCGGCCAGCGACGGAACTCAGCCTAGTTATGTAACCAGAGTCAAAAATATATTGCCGCCGTCGAGACCCAAGCCTAGGACCTCCCAGTCAGAGGAAAAGAGTGACATCAGTTGATGCCCTGAGCCACCTCTCCACCACAAGCTTCGCCCGCCAAGTTCTTTTCGGCCACGCGCGGCCGTGAGACACCGCCAGCTGCCGGCCGCCCCGGCCGCGCAGCAGTCAACCGGCGCCGAAGAAGGTGCAGCCGACGGACGCCCAGCCTGCTGCCTTCGCGAAGCTCCCCCAGTTAATGCCTTTCCCGATAATTACCCAGGCATCTCTCCCACCGTCTCGCCCCGCACACCCGCCCCCCGCGCCCGCGCCCTCGCGTCGGCCCCCGCGCCTCTTTCTGTTTGAAGTTGCCTTCCGAGACACTTTTTGTTTCGCGCAAGTTCCACCGCAGCCGCCAAGCCGTCGACGGGTTTGCAAGTTGGTGTGTACTTGGCGGGAAAAGCGATGGAAATTTCGCTTCATTAGTTTCTACTGGCGGTGATGGGAATGGCAGAGACAACTCATTGAACACTCTTATCGGTTGTTTAGAAGAAGCAACTTCGGTTCGTATTAAAATGTTCTTCTTTGTGTGCCATTTGCAGCTATGATTGGCAGCAAGATCAGCTTTTGCTGTGGAAGAATACTTCAATACATTTTTGGTTGGGAAGGAAAAGAGATGGTGGCTTACCAGCGCTTTCAGCTGTCAACTGTCAAATACGAGCCAGTTGTCTTTGATTAAATATTTGGTTGGTCTAACTGCAACTGAATGATTAGATTACATTTCCGGTATCATTGACAAGATAAGCATTAAAATACCACACATTGATATATTTTGCGTAACAAGTTGGCTCATCCGATTATGTGCTTTTGTCCGTAACATTCTCTAACAATACACACGTAGTAAACAGCGCACGACCAATTTAGTTATAATTTTCTTCCACGTGCCTTTCAGCCTCGCCAAAACTGCATAAGAGTCGCAGGTAATCTTAACAGAGTTGGACACGAAGTTGCCCCAAATTCTCCGTGATACCGCAAATTTACAACCTATTCACGAGTAATCATTTAAGCCGACCTGGATGGCCAAGGTGGATGGCCAGTCGGAACTGTTGCGGATTTGTGTCCCGCCGCGCCGTGGGCATGGTTGGTTGTCCCTTGCCTTTAAAGAACGTGTGTTGTCGCGGAAGGCATTGTGAGTCTGCTGACCACAGACCAACGAGCCTGCAAGTGTGTCAGTGTCTAGTGTGAAGGATAATATGTGTCCCCATGAGGTACATAGTGGGCGCCCGGCGCGGATAGTCGAAACTCGGCATTCCTTGAAGCTTGAAAAAGTTCTCGAAATAAAGATACGAGTAATCATTTATCAGTTATCATCTGCCGTTGCTCATTTAGATGACACTACTATCGTTGCTAGGGGAAGTTATTCGTTCAGCATTGTAAAAGGAATATTAATTTCATGTTTTCAGTTAACACTTGTTGAAATACCCTGCGTTATGTGGGTGTTTATTAATCATATTTACCTTCTAGACAGGAAAAGGAAGTGATTTCTTCTGCAGAGTATCCTCGATCTATCTTACCCTGCCTCGCCTCCCCCTGCTCCGCCCTGCTCCGCCCTGCTCCGCCCTGCTCCGCCCTGCTCCGCCCTGCTCCGCCCTGCTCCGCCCTGCTCCGCCCTGCTCCGCCCTGCTCCGCCCTGCTCCGCCCTGCTCCGCCCTGCTCCGCCCTGCTCCGCCCTGCCCGCCCCGCCCCCCCCCCCTCCGCCCCGCTCCGCCCCGCTCCGCCCCGCCCGCCCCGCCCGCCCCGCTCCGCCCCGCTCCGCCCCGCCACGACACGCCACGACACGCCACGACACGCCACGACACGCCACGACACGACACGACACGACACGACACGACACGACACGACACGACACGACACGACATTCCCCGTCCCACCCTGCCGGTACGTTGCGATTTTCGTGTGTGAGAGAAGCTTCTGTAAATAGATATACCTCATACTGTGCATACTCCCCATATACCTCGCGTTGTGGCAAACTTTGAGTAACAATTTTGTCCTTCAATTACTTTAACTCTAATTGCGCTAAAAATAAATTGAAATGCAATTGTGTGGGTTTTGAGAAACTTTCAACTCATTTTGATCTCTGTACTTATCATTCCCAATGTATTCGTGAATCCGGGGGCACTCTTTGCTTTAAGAGGAAAGAAATTGGGTGATTTTTCAAGAAATCACATAGAAACATTTCTCTTGTTTCCGAAGATATGCATAGAAAGTTGAATTAATTTAATGTTTTACAGAATGAATATATGAATAAAATGAAAGAGACAAACATTACTCTTTGTAAAATACAAAATAATTGTAGGAAATATGTAACCTAAATTAAGGCCGACCAAATACCCTGCTTGTCAGCTCTGTGAACTTCGTTTCACCATTACAAAATCGTTTGTCCCGATCAAAGAGACCGACGGACAGGAAAAAAAATAATAGATTTATACCACATTTAAAAAACATATTCGATTACAAAATTTTGAAATGCACTGATTGCAATGAAATATATTGAATATAAGGAGTCGCCATATACACAACACAGTGATGTAAGTCGTGCGTTTAATAACATTCTCAGCCAAACTGCGTTTTCCAAAGGGTACTCTATAGTTAAAGAATACTTATTTTGATGTATTGCCCTATGACAGTGGAAATGGAACTAATATTTCATTGCAACAATATAATTGTAATAATCAATACAATAATATTGTGACATACCAATATGTGGGACATTGTATTACATGACATTTACTGTAAACAGGGTGAATTGTAAGGATAGACATATGTAAATATGGCGGCCTAGACGAGTTGTCGTCAAGGTCAACAAACTTCATTGCTTTGAATCACGGGGCACGGCTAGTTGATAAAGTAAACTGTTCGAGGCTTGGTCAAGAAAGCAATGACAGTCCGGAGCGCGGCTAGTTGAATTTGTAAGTAATTTAGGGATTGGCGAAGCATGGAATGACAATGTATTTCGACGGAAGAGGGTCGAATTTTTACTGAAAAGAAACAGTAGAAAATATGGACCGAGTTTTGAAGGACTGAAAGAGGGGAATATGGATTCATTCCGACTTATGCCGTGATGCTGTGCGGATCGTGTGTAGATAATTGATGTTGGGAGTTTGGGAATTGTGAAAGTCTACTTTGGAGCGTATGGTTGTCGGACTTTGAATATTGATGTAATGTGCGGAAATTGGAACTTGGAAATATTTCGAGTGCAACAGCTAGAATTTAAAACTGTGAACTTAGGTGAATTTGCCGACAGCAGGACTGGTAGTATTTGAAGCAGATAATAGTTTACTGAACTTTAATATTTTAAGCATATGCGTAGAAAGAACTGGTAACTTTTAAAAGGCAAATTAATTAAGACTTTTATCGGCTGATCGGGAGAGCCCCCCTATATCAAGGCTACATTAAGTCACATACGTTTCTGAACAATTATTTTTTTCCATTTCTTTGTTTGATTTAATGAAAGTCATTTGCTTTATGCATTCTTCTCCACATATATTGATAAAAGTAAGTTTGAAATATTTTTATTTTTTAATTAAATTTTTTAAAAATTTTAATTGGTAATTTTTTTGTGAGTTACGTATGAAAGGAAAATTAGAAATTATTAAGTGGTGTATGAATGTTGGAATTATTGCAAGTAGAAATGTTCGAAGTTGGAAGAGAAATGAAATTATCAAAAAGAAATGTTGCAGGTGAGTATGCTTGGTTTTGTCGTAAGAAAGGTACGAATGCACATGTTTATACTGTTTCTGTTCGTAAGGATTCATGGTTCAGTGGGAGTAAGTTAAGTATGATTCAGGTTCTTGGTTATGACTTATTTATGGGTTGCGCGAGCGAATGTTAAGCTCATTATGAATGATGTGAATGTAGATGCAAAAACGGTGACGGATTGGATGAGTTTTTGTAGGGAAGTATGTTGTATGATTCTGGAAAGAGAAAGTGTACCTTTGGGTGGTGAAGGTGTGATTGTGGAAATTGATGAATGTAAATTTGGCAAAAGGAAGTTTAATAGAGGTAAGAGAGTGAATGGAAAATGGGTGTTTGGGGGAATTGAACGAGTGTCAAAACGCTTTTTTTCAAGATTGTTGAAAATAGAGGCAAAGAGATTCTTTTAGACATTATAAAAACTTTCATCAAACCGGGATCCATTGTGATCTCGGATTGCTGGAGATCTTATAATCGTCTAAAATACGAAGGTTACCGGCATTTTGCCGTCAACCACTCTTTGCACTTCAAGGATCCTGAAAATAATGAGCACACCAATACAGTCGAAAGCACTTGGAGGGCAATTAAGCGCCAATTGCCTCGGCATGGCGTCAAAGACCAATTTCAGCTTATCTTTTTGAATATATGTGGAGAAAAAACATGCTAAAAAAGTATTAGTGACATTATGTGGAAATTCTTAACATCTATAGTATAATTTACGGAACTTCACAAAAAGACTAGACGTGAGTACAATATCTTTTACTTTTATATTTTTTAAATTTTCTTAGTAGGAAATGACATTTTTTAATGTCTATTTATTTACTATTCCCTCTAAAATAAATTTTCTTAAAAGTGAGTGTTCCCTTTAAAATAAATTCTCTTAAAAGTGAGGGAGGTATATAAAACAGCGTGAGCGCCGGAGCGACAGCGGAGGCGCGAACCAGTCTCGAGAGCGAGGGCCGGAAGGCCCTCTCGAACGTAGCACGTTGGATCCGTCGGGTAGCGACGTGCAGTAGCACGTCGCGGACCACTTGGAGAAAAATGCGTTGATTAAAGAATTGTGTAGGTTATAAAATTAAATTTGTAGCGTGAAAAATGCGAATAATCAGTTCACTTAATGAGAGTACGTGGCTACGGAGATTTATACGTACAGGGGGCTTTGGAGCAGGGGGTAGCTATTCCTCCGATCTACCGACTTATCAACTTATGAGGCGGTGAGGATCAGTGACTTGAGTACACTTGTGCCAGAACGGAAGAAAAGAAGATGGTATTTGGACCTGGAGCCATCGACACCGGGAAAAAATTAAAATGGTTCTACGCGGCGACATCGGCCAAGAGCGCGCGAACACGGGTACTGCAGTATAAGGTTGGAAACTGGTCATGACCGAAAGTACGTTTCGTATTGATACTATGACCTAATGGTCATACCACCAGTCAGTAGTAAAAACGATGCTTATTTGAATCGGGCGCGCAGAAGGACAGGAGAGTCACGAACGAGTCCGGGGAAAAAAAGGGGTGTTGATTATGAAGTGAACGATAATTAGAGACAGTGAATAATAAAATTAGCCGAAGGAACTGTAACATAAACGCTGACGAGTGATAAACAATCGAGTGCAAACGAAAACACGTGGCGAGTGAGTGCGTGTGGGCCATCAGCCATGGACAGAGCGATAAACGGACAATGTTAATATAACGCGTTATCGCAAGAAGACTGAACTCGCACGAGAACGTCGAAGGCGTGTGATCGGACAACGAAAACACCGGAATCGGAGTGACGACCCCGAAAACCAGCTAGTGGCGACGCGAGAGGGGGGGGCCCACGCCACATCGTGGCGTGAAGGCCTTGAACGACCGCAGCTGTGTTCCTGCACCGAGAGGACGGAAACCGGAATTAAAGAGCACAGCCACATTGGCCAGGAAATGTATTAATGGGGTAGGGCGTAGTAATGAATCGGTATGTAGGTAGGGGAATAAGCAAATGCGATACACATACAATATTTATAACGGTTGCAATCATGATTACAAAGCTGATTAGCAACAGATTCATGTAGTCATTGGTCGGAGTAATCCAGTAATAGGATCAAAATTAGATATTAAGTTCTAGTGATGCAATATCATGTAAGACTGCAGATCATGCAGGTGATTGTAACAGGGTCTCTTTAGATTATGCTTTCTTGATGAATAAATATTCAATTATAGAAAATGGCAAACTAGTGATTAATGAAGGATATGATTAAAAGAGTGTATGGAAAACCATAGCCAACATCCTCCTCATAAAGGCGCTCCCCCCTAAAGGAATCCCTTGTCCCTTCATCAATTTCTGAAACGGCAGTTATTGCCATCAAAATTTAATGTGTGATCAATGCCTCAGTTGATGGTGGATTCCCAAGTGGGAAAATTGAGGTAAGTACAGTCACAATACCAAGTGAAGTTTCATGGAAATTGAATAAACTTACAAGTTTCTGTGAATATAAAAGATGATTTTCATTTAGCCAATTCCAGCAAATGAGTAGCTATAAATGTATATTAGCTTTTCAGATTCATCCTGTATAGATGGCAAATCGAATAATCGGCTATTAGGAGGCAATAGCGACTATTTCTTATAAGACCCATCGACCCAGTTAGTCGGATATTAATTTATTGGAAATAGCAGTTGCAAATCAATAATCGCAAGTTTATTTAACTAAACGATAACAAACTTTGAACGGGTTTTAATTAATATTTAATAATATTAGAAGGGCAGAGGAGATATCTAATTTAAAAATTAAATTAGACAATTTGTTGCAATATAAATGGTTTTTTAGACGAAAAAGGCCCATCCAAGTGAAGAAAATCATACCGAAACTGAGCGAATTGAAGGGAATATAGCAAGATAGTCTTCGGGTTGTCACGCGATGCTCTGTTATAGAAGATTCGATCAGCTGCAAAGGATCCGATGGATGTTATAAAATAGTCAGTATTTGAATGTCATATCGGTAAACCTGTGACGTAGGGAGCGGCGAGACATTTGAATGCCATGTCCCCGTGACATCAAGAAGGAAAGAAGCAGACCAACGCGCAAAGGGTAAGAATAGCTTCATATTGACTATTCTTAGAGGACGCAGATCTACACTTTGCCCTTTGGCTGCGATACAAAGTTTCTAACAACTGCAACGCAAGCTACCAAAAAGGAACTAGCCTTTGTACTTCAATGCACATAAGATTTTTTCTAATAAATTACACATTTTTGAGACACAAGTTACAACACGTATTACGATTCACATCTGATTATTTTGTTGGTTTATTTTCTACACTCAGTATTAAACATTTGTAAAAAAAATCTGAACAGTTATTACCTCAGAATTGGAGGTCGGTTAAGAAATTATGATAGTTCAAAAATTCCGTAAACAGACAAAAACTATTATTTGATTGAGGCTTTGAGGATTATAGTGTAGCTGGAAAAGAAGTCCAATTACTTTCTCGAATGCGTTTTTGGGATAGATCAAACATATTTTATTGTCTTATTGGTGATTTTAAAAAAATATTTCTTCGTACATTTTGAGTTAATTTTAACATTGATAAGACATTACTTCATCAACCAATGAGTAGGAAATATGCAGCTAGTAATTTATGAGTTAATAAGTGAAGTTGTATGCTTCCGTTAGCGCCATTTAGCCCCAGAGATAGGACCGACACGTCGAAAGTAATGAAACACTAAGTCTCTCCGATATTGCAAGAATTGTGTTTGATTTATTAGAAATTTTATACTTTAAGAATTTCACAATAATAACACTGAACATTGTGGAACAAAAATTAAATTTCGCTACAAAGTTTGGTAGTTCTATCTCCTCATTCTCTCATACGAGTATTGCAGGGTACTGGAAATATTTTTTCCTTACTCATGCGAACGCTTGGCAATGTAAACGCTTTATCTCCATCGAAATTTAACAATAACCACAACGCTTTGGTAGCATCCCGTGAATTATTTGCTGCACATTGCAATCGAGCGAAGAGATATGGAATGTAACACAGATGGTGTTATGAACAGGAGAGAGGTATATGAGAGGAGAAAATCAGATTCCGCTCGACCAATGGCGTGGTGTTACTGTATCGGGAATAATTTTCACTGACCAACAAAATTACATTCACGCGTAGAGTACTATCGCATTCTAACTTTTTTCTGGATTTTGAAAGCCATTTGAGAATATTTGAACATTAAAGTGTAATTTCTTTTCTCACCCGATATTTATATCCACAACATACACACATATATTGTGACGTACCTTTCTGATCGCTGTGCAGTCGCAACTGCTGCGTGAGTGCACGGGCATGGGAATATGCATCACCTGTCGGAACGTGACTAAAGAGACAAATTTATTTTCCCCAAGGGATAGAGAGGTACTCAAGGCAGACGTCTTTTTCGCGTCGACTCACATAAGCTCGTACAAGTGAACACACGTATGTTATTTGAATCCAACATTAATCATTCGAAAAGGACCACAATGGCATTTGTACTCAGTACAACACTCATTAAGAACATATCCCTAAGCTACTTCTCAGCATAACCGGAGTTCTATTTGTTTGTTACCAATTGCTTTGTAAACGTAGACTTATTAAATTCTTCTCTAACTTCATCAAATATCCACTTTCTAAACCTTTTAAATTCTAGTGATTTAACATTTTATTACTTCCTATTCTCCCTATTATAGTCATTGCACATTCGCTTATATCACAGCAAATAAATCTACTTCTACCATGAACAAACTCTTCAAAAATACAGAAAAAAATACACTAATACAACTTGATATGTATTTATCAGACCATCGCACGGACCGGGAGCGGTAGCTCAGTGCATCAACTGATGTCGCTGCAGCGCCTCTGACCGGGCGGTCCTAGGTTCGAGTCCTGATGGCGGCAGAATTTTCGACACTAGATTTTCAGCTAGGTCGAATCCAGACGCTGTCCGGAGGAGAATTCTAGCGGCCGGCTGCTCTGATCGGTAGTTTTCGCTGGTTTTTTTCGATCAACACCAGGCGAATGCCGGAGCAGTACCCCACCAAACGGGCCACGGACCGCGCGCGATCAGTACTTCCTCTTCCTTGTCGTATCCTCTCCCCTTACGCACACACACTTACACTAACATGCACTACACTACCACGTATTTCAGGAGGCCGGTCGGGTGCTTAGAGCTTGTCCCGGCTGGGGCGGTGCCCCGCTGATGGGAGTGTCCTGGTTAGGAAACCCCACTAGCCGACGGTAGGTCGGCGCCGGATCTCGCCATCCAGCGGGGAAAGATCACCGCGCATATCCCGAGAAAAACATGCACTACACTAACGGGACTAATGACCAAAGCTGTTGACGTGCCCGGAAGCAGGAAAAAATCAAATCAAATCGAACCATCGCAGGGAAAAGATGACTAGTTTTCACTCTAAATTAACACTGTACTCATTTTGTTGTAATTCATTAATCAGTGCGTAACCTTATTAAAATAACACATTAAGTACAAAAGCACTCCCAATACTTTTTATTTGTGTCGCTCTACTTGTGAAGAGCTTAATAGCAATTAATGAACCTATTGAATTCTCGCACTCAAGCTACAATTACAATTGGAGAGCAAAATAGACGGCTTAAATTAATTTGTCTCCTTGTTTTATCACCTATTTTTTACGAGAAACGAGAAATTGCAACCCTGGCAATGTTAAGTATCTGTGTTTTTTCGTGTATCCTGTTGCCCTTTCTCGAATTCAGTGTATAGTTAAAATTTCAGCCTCGTGAGGGTGTATGTTCGCAGACAACGCTGCTCCCGGGATGGAGAGAGCGGAGCATAGGATTATTTCTGCCATGTAATTAACCAAGGGAGAGTTTTAATGAGAGAGCCGTGGTTCAGCGGTGGCTAGGGAAATCGCCCTCCAGGTAATACACCCAGCATTACACCGCCCCCGGATCCACCCTAAATACTTTGTTTTTGTTACTGCAGCAGGGATCAAGACCGCGGTTGAATGCTTAGGTTTCGTGGATTCTTGCGGCTTTCCGGAATAGGCACGCTGCCATTAATTAATAATACGCACGTCCTTTTGTGGATGCCAGCAATTCACGTTCGCTCAATGCAGCTGAATTTACCAACAACAGGTAAAACGACTCCTGACGTTTTGGAATTATATAAATGGTCCTCGAATCTCATTCAAATGCATCGAATTCATGCAATGTAATAATAATGATAATAATGACGATGATGATAATAATAATAATAATAATAATAATAATAATAATAATAATAATAATAATAATTCTGGAGAGGATTGTATTACTTGTGGATCGAATTTTACGCAGACGATTTTTAAAGAAAAATATTTATTTATTTCTGTTACTTTACTTTAATTGGCTAGGGGTACAACTGCGAGTATTTTCAAAGTAATAATAATACTAATAACACTGATAATAATAGTAATAATAATAATAATAATAATAATAATAATAATAATAATAACAACAACTACATGAAATTTTCCCTCTATCAAAAAATGACCAGTATCAATAAGTTGTAAAAGTAAGAAAAACAAATTATTTTTTATTTTATTTTAATGATCTTTGTGTTTATATTGTTGGCAGATCCAACTTATATGCCCTCCAACGCTTTTGAAATTGATTTAGACGCTTGTTAATTCAAATACTCGTCGCATTGTCTGTCATTTTTTTCTGTACATACAACCGAAGTCAATAGCATACTTGGCGAGGATGCGCTATTTTCATTAAGCACTCGGTCTTCCTGTCAAACGGATTAAAATAATAATAATAATAATAATAATAATAATAATAATTAAATTTAAACGATTTTTCCGGGATCTTGAGTAAATAAAGGAATATTTGAGAATAATTTTCTTTATTACATCCGAAAATAAGGATCTATTTCATTTATACATATACACGATAACCACTTTATTTTCACCTGATTGATTAGATCAATCACCCTCGTCTCTAAATATATTCACGGGACAACAGTAATAACTAAGCCCTCAACCTCATTAAGCTGCGAAATCCATAGTACTAACTTACTTTGTAACCACTGAAAGAACCTTATAGGGAAGGTATTTTTAATTTTAGATCCATGACAAAAATTCAACAAATATCGCTTACGACGAGTTAAAAAGTAAGTTTTTGTAGGTAACCAAAGCGATGTAGAAACGTCTGAACTCAATATTCAAAAATTAATATACGTACAAAATATTTCATTTTGTATTTATTATTGCTGGGCTGAATAAATGTCAATAAGGGAATTTTTTGCATTTCAAATACTCGCAGAAATAAAAATATTTCCCACTCGATTTTATTGGCTGGTATAACGTTTCAACACACTCAAACTGCTTCATGAGGTTCAGAGCCGGGAGCACGAACGCAGCCAATAGTAAGAGATCATCTCGGCAAAGTTTATTTGCTCAAGGTCTGGTAGCCAGCGCAACCCGTTTCACCAACTGGAGATGCAAACATACGTCCACCCACGCCGCGTATTCGGTCTTCATAAGCCCACATCTGTGCTTTCCCGATGCTCTTCTGCTCCCTGCAGCCATTTCTCCTTTTAATATTTCACTTTGCCATTTCATCTCATTGTCACTCACTCAACCTCGCCAACCAAATCTGTGAATGGCACTAGTACTACTACTTCTTCTTGGGTATACTTTTTCATCCATCGCTCTCTCTCGTTCCCTGTCTCCCTCTCTCCCTCTCTCTTCCTCTCCTCTCTCTCTATCTATATCTATCTATCTATCTATCTATCTATCTATCTCTATCTCTCTCTTTCTTCCATTGATCCTCAATAAAGTTTTGTAATTGCATTGCAGTCCAGTATTTTAGTTACAAGCATGCAAGGTTCCATGCCTTCGGTAGAGTTTCTAATATTGTAGTATTATTTCATGGATACCTCCTCAATTGCATTGTCATTTCTTTGCAGTGTTTTTTGTCTTTTGGTGTCTTTTACTGAATTTCTTCCTTCCTTACCCCCCTTTTTTCCCCCCCTTTTCCTTTTTCTCTGCTGTTTGTTTACACACCTGTCTTTTTTCGTTCTTCCCCATCTCTAAAAGACCGCTTTCTCAATATCGCTTCGGTAGTGGACACCCGACACAAAGGCAAAAGGGTTCCTGAAGAGGCGGGCGCGAATCGACTCTCCGATCGACTGCAAGGGCAGGGAGGGGGAAGGGGTTGATCGCAGTGAGTAGAGAATTGGGGACGTAAAGCAGAAAGAAAGAGAGTGAAGAAGCTACAGCTAAAGAGGAGCTGAAACGCAGAGTAAGAATAGGAGTGGAGATGAGCTATCAGAAGCGCGAAGGAAGTCGCTGAAATTGAAGACGGGTGGATGAATTAACTATGCGAGACGGAGGCGTGCAGAAACAGAATTGCTCTTGGAGCATAGTCTTGTGTGGGCGTGGGTGGCAAGAAACAATGTCTTCAACCGGAAATGAAAGAAATAGCGGTGGCAGCGAAATAGAATAATGAAGAAACACTGTTGGGAAGAATGATAAATCATGGAAATGGAAGGGTCGTGAAGTGGAGGTCAATAGGGAGAACACAGGATGTCGTAGGAATGAAAAACTGGAACGCGAAACGCAAAAGGGAACGCCCAAGCCCAGAGGCGTTTCGCGCCAGGGCGAGTCGAGAGCCGGTGGCCACGCGAGTAGAATGCACGCGGAGAAAGGAACCCGGGAGGAAGCGAAGGGATGAGCAGGGCGTTCGCTTATGAGAGCGCCTCTAACAGCCATCCGGCCAGGAGGACCAATTTAGGCGGACCTCGCCTTTCGGTCGTCGCGGGTGGGCGAGGCGGGTGAGGCGGGCGGCGGGCGAGGCGGCTGCAGACGGGTGAGGCGGGCGGCGGGCGAGGCCTGCAGACGGGCGGGCAAGGCGGGCGGGGCGGGGCGGGGCGGGGCGGGCGGGGCGAGCGGGCGGGCGGGGCGAGCGGACGAGCGGGGCGTCCGGGCGAGCGGGCGTGCGGGTCGGGCGGGTCGGGCGGGCGTGAGGGCGGGGACAGCGCCAGGCCTTTCACTGCGCGGTAAAGGAGAGGCTCTTGGAGAGGGTGGATGGGAAGTGCCGGGACTTCGATCCCGCGCTCCGCGCTGATGGACAACCGCCCGGACACGCCCCCCAAAGAAGGCGCGCCCGCCTGTCTGCCAGCGGTTTGAAGGCGTTCGCGAGGGGCTTTATTTATTTATGGAGTGCGGCTTCTTAGCACTTTTTTTTACTTCCTTTTAGTGTCTTTTTAACATCAAGGCCATCAGCGACTTCTTGTCTACATACATTACATTAATATTAACCTTTAAACGTATTACAATGGTATCGTTGTAAGTTGTCAAATCAAATTGTAAATGCAGATACATTTTAAAAATTGTATGGGCTTCATGTAACCTATTTTTATTACTGAAATATTCATCTAGTTCATTAGTAAGATGTACGTGATCTCTAAATTTCTTAAATTTAGAATACACAGTAATATCTTTTACAGTAATTTCTATATTCCAGTTTTCAAAAATTTGTTTTGATTCTCTGGAATATACATAGACATTGGGGTGTCCCATTTCTCAATCTTGTTATATTTACTTGGTCTCATCAGGCTTCTAAGACGGTTTTTTTTTTCAAATAAGAAGTTTGAACCTCGAGTAATTTTGTAATAGTTTTTCTACGAATTTTCCCAAATTTTTAGAATTTAAATCTTGATATACTTTTCTTTTCTTACATTTATGTTCGTCATTTCATTGCATTTCATCTCTATTGCTTGGAATTCAAAATAACTCAATTTTAAAATCGTCTTAGCATATTTGTAAAGAATTCTGGGTGAAGTTTCTTTGGTCAGAAAATGTAGGTTTGCGTTACACAGGATTTTAAAAATCGTGGCAAATTGATATTTTTTTGTTCTTAATGCAAATGTAAGTGAAAACTATGCATTAAAAGTGACGGTTATGGCAGTTTTAAAAGCAACTGAATGAGTAAATAGCTATGTACTTCTTAAAATGAAAGTTAAGTAACTACATTTATCTATAACAATAATTCTATATTAGACTTGATTAAAATACAGTTCTTTTCTGCTGTAATACGGGCGGACTCATATTACAGTAAAGAAGGTAGAAATAGATGGAATTACTTCAACATTTTTCAAAATGTGAAAGTGGTCTATCTGATGACGAGCCTTTTAAAAACAGTTGACATTATAACGCAAGTATATTGATATTATATTTAAGGATTCATAAGTCAAATATTTCGGTAATGTACCATTCATTCGAATCTTCAATAGTTTGTCTGTAGCACAAAATAATCTCTTTAAAGTGCATTATTTCATAGTTAAAAAGTTCGTTTCAGACGTATAACATAAAATGTAGTCATAGTGTATGTTAAATCTTTACCAATGACTGATATTTGGCATATAACTTTAAATCAAATTGGAGTGCAAATTTGAAACTTTTAACAAACAAAATCAAATTATATTTTCTTTTAATTTTACATGTGTTTCTTGTATTAAAGAATATTAGAATTTATTAACAAGGAAAGTTGTCAAAAAATTAAAAATAGATTTTAATTTTCTACATTTACTTCAAGTTCTAAAGCTGATAATAAACATTTATTGCAACATAATTAAAAGTGATTGATATAAATCACATATTGCTCTTCTCAAAAATTCGGTGACAAATGACTGCATCATTTTTGGACTTCTAGAAATACCGAGAGAGAAACGAGATAATTGGGATACATTCTCCTGGAAATGCGTTCGGCCGGTGATGTTCCACATTGCCGAACAAATACGTCATCGCCTGGAGTCTTTTGTCTGTTCTCTGCATCTGCCATTCCCTCACGTATCTGCATGCATGAAACAGCGCAAAAAGGACTAGCCCGGCTTCTTCCCCTTTGATCGAGTTTCAAATTAGCACGCTCCAGCAAGCACAGTGATTGAGGGCGGAGCAGCGACCGAGCCAGGTTCTGAAACACGGAAACACTGATTTAATTTAGATTTTCAGCATTGAGTCCTCATACGCAGTTCGTTAACGTAAAAAACGTAATAACGTGTAATTGTATACGTATTGTAGCACGTGCAGTCTTTGAAATACTAGCTAAAGTAAGTAGATGTTGGCTGGTAATTCATTTATCACAATTCTATTTTTAAAGAAAAATGAAACTAATTCTATCTGCATTGGAAAATAAAATAGAAAAACAATTATATGTACCTCTTTGCCAACTCCGCTACACCTCACACCATTTCGCCCCGATATCCACCTTGCTCTCTTCCATTCCACTCCGCCCCGCTCCGCTTCAACCCACTCCGTTCCGCACTGTTCCCCCCAATCCCATTCCACCTCAACTCCCGATTCGCTCCTGTCTCTCTGATCTGCCCGATTCGCCCCGATCCATCCCCCCCGCCCCGATCCACTTCGGTTGATTAATTGATTTTTTCGTGATTTGGTCATTAGTCCCGTTAGTGTAGTGCATTTTTTTCTCGGGAGATGGCGCTGATCTTCCCCGCTGGATGGCGAGATCCGGCGCCGACACGCCCCGGCTAGTGGGGTTTACCCTAATCAGGACTTACCCACCAGCGGGCACCTCCCAGCCGGGACAAACTAAGCTCCCGACCGGTCTCCCGGAATGTGTAGTAGTGTAGTGCATGTTCGTGTAAGCGTCTGTGTGTAAGGGGAGAGGCTAGGACAAGGAAGATGAAGGAAAGATCGCGCGCGGTCCGTGGCCCGTTTGGTAGGTACTTCTCCGGCATTCGCCTGGTGTTGATCGGAGAAACCACGGAAACTACCGATCAGAGCAGTCGGCCGCTAGAATTCTCCTCCAGACAGCGACTGAATACGACCTAGCTGATGAGCTAGTGTCGAAAATCCGCTATCTCCTTCCGACTTGCCCAATCCCTCAGAATTCCGGACCATTCTCCCGTGTTAGCGAATTGACAAATTTTGAAAAAAGTAATAATTGTGAGCTGTCATTTTAAATCGCGAACCCTTCTTGGTATTGCTCCCGACCGTTTAAACGTATTGGAGCAAAACGTGATTTAAAATTGTTCTAGACCAAGAAAATCCAGTTAAGCAGGAACCTAGACAGATAAACATCCACTTTTATGTATTCAAATTAAAATTGATTGATTGAGTGATTTGTTCCTAGCTCGATATTATCGGAAAACTACGATCAGAGCAGCGTCACATATTCTCCTCCAGACAGCACCGAATTCGACCTAGCTGAGAAGCTAGTGTCGAAAATCCGCCGCGTTAGGACTCGAACCTAGGGACCTCCCGGTCAGAGGCGTATGCAATGTGGGTGGGTGTAAGGGAGGGAGGGGAAAGGGAAGAGAAAGATCGATCGCGCGGTCCGTGGACGCTTCTAGGCCCACTACTTGTCATACGCCTGGTGTTGATGGAGAGACCACGAGAAACAACGATTGAGCAGCCGTGGCTGGAATTGTTCTCCAGACGTACGGATGAATTCCATTTAGCTATCTAGTTAGTGTCAAATTTTTGCCACCGTCAAATCAAACCCCTCAGGCCTCCAGGTCAGAGACACTGTAGTGGCATCATTTGATGCCCCAGCCACCTAAGACAGTTCAAATTAAAATGTTTGCCCTAGTTTTTACTATTTGAATAACGTTCTATCATTCTTAGGCTATGCATACGACATTATGATCTTTATTTTCTCTGAGATTCTTGCGTACATTTTTATGTTATACTTTAACATATTTTATTGCTTTCTCGCACATTTTTTCGAACTGAGCACTTTCATTTAAAATTTCCAATTAACATTTTTTTCGTTGTTGAATTGAAAGAAAATGCCATTGAAAAATAAGTTCGTAAAGCAAATTCACAAATTTACATCCAGAGTGCAAAGAAAATATTCAACATCTACTTCTCTCTTTGCTGCTTTAGAAGAAAATTAATTTGAATATTCATTTTGACTAAATTAAGTATTAGAGGAAGTTTGTAATTCGGAGCTCAAGAAATATATTTTAGTACCACGAGTCACATGTTCGAGCAAAATTTGTCTCAACTTTCCAATATTTGTCTTGAATTACTTGTCTGTGCGAGTATGTACATCGCTTGACAAAAATGGGCGATGTCCTGAGCCGAACTTTTCCAGAGTTTTCGACCCTTTCCCTGCCCCTGCGGGGTCGAGCTGACCAATCCGTTTTAGCTTCATTTCAGGGAGCCGACTATTCATCTTGAACATTACAAAATGGCGGTGATGGGAGTTATATTATAGTAAATATTTGAATATAAAATTAAATCAACCAACAGTTTTACATAAATTTTTGTATATACATTTAATTTAATAAATAAAGGCATGCAATTTCCAGTAAAACATATTTTAAAACTGTTATAAAACGGGTTTTTTGCAAAAATAACACTGGGCAACGATATTAAGCTCCATGTCTACATTTCGTCGTTTATTATTGTAAATATTTAATATAAAATGCAAAAAATTTGCATTGTATGCATTGTCTAACCTAGTTATTTTATTAGAAAAAATTTAAAAACTTAAAGAAATACGTTGTAGAGTCAGTTTCACAAACACGTCTCCGAGATAGCAGCTTTTGAAATACTTTATCATCAATTTCAGATGACCAATTAAAAATACTATATGGTCGGGACATTAATATTGTAATAAAATAGTTTTGATATGTAAAATACTAAATAAACTTAAAGATTAAAGTTCATTTAGTCACAATGAAAGTTTTCTACGCAGACATTATGATTGGTAAGTGCAGCTGTAAGCAAATGAATGATTAGTGATCTTTTGTTATTGGGGAGCACAATTAATTAACCCTTCAATCTAACGTTAGGGGGATTGCATTTTACATGGAGTTCTTTACCGCAAATATTAAAAATCATATGTGATAGGGAGTCTTTTAGGATTTTGGGGAGAATCAAAAAAGACATGACTTCATATAACATTTTAATATCTTAATGTTTGCAAAGGTAGAAACACCAGTTTGTCTATTGCGTGAACATTGGGGGAAACACACACACACGTAACACACACACATACACACATACACACACACTATATCAATATATTACTTAAAGTAATTTATGATGATTTCCAATCCAACGCAATGAAATTAATATATTTATATTATTATAGAAGTATATTTTTACATTACGATATTTTTATTTTTGAGAGACGAGCAATGCACACAAAAACTTTTTAAGTCATCGGAATGTTACACCATTCTTCAGATAAGCAGACCATGCAAACACTGTTTTTGTTTAAACCATTAAGAATCACTAGAGATTCTCCTGTCATAAATTATTTCAAAATTGAATTTTTAATAAGTTACAAAATTTTTTCAAACTTCAAATCTGTTAGATAATCGTTAGAAATGAATAGGAAAAATGAATAGATATCCTCTTCTGTAAAATATTGTTGCAAAATAGAATTTTGTCTATTTTCATACATTTTACATTTATAAAATTATGAATTTATGGATATGTATATTCACTAACGCCTCTTCTGTAATATTGCACTGCATACATAATTTTTAACCGTTGTTAATAAATATTTAAACAAAATAGGCAATTAATTATTTTTGATTTTAGGAAAAATTTCATTCGAGTTATACATATTTATAAAGTAATTTAATTAAAGTACTATAATATGAATTAAGGTTGAATTTTAAAATTATATCTAAAATATTTATTATTGTTGAAACGGACTGCTACTGTATTATAATGTAACGCTTTAACTTGTACTGCCTATTGAATGATAGTTTGTGTTCGTATGCAGTATATCTCACGCAAAGACGATTTTACAAAGAAAATCTAAATAATAACACAATGACCTCAAATTCATAATTCATTCACATTTAGTCGCACTCTTCGACCACTTGCGACCACTTTTGCGACCACTTTAATGCAAGGTCGGGAAGAAGGAAAAATCTGCGCTATAGCTGTTGGGTTCGTAACCAAATCTTAGAGTCCTGCATTGCGTTCCTTTTACTTAAGATGTTAGGATTCGAAAGTGATACTAAATATTTCACCATTAACTTGAGAATACATGTTGCATACCATGAGAGAAATGATGAACAAATGTCTGGAGTTTTTAAAAAATCTGCCTTTGAATACTGCATTAGAAGTCTACTAGCTATTGTAATTATATTTTCTGTCATTCGTCGATAAAAATGCTGTACACTTTCCTGTGAATTATGTTATCGCAGCTAAAGCAGAAGATTTCTAGGCTAACTGACCCACATATTTAATTGCGGAATTGACACTATTCATTGGTGCAACATACAAGAAATGTGGATTTACTATTTATTTATAGTTTTCTCTTTTACTTCAGTCCCGTAAATTTTTCGAAGAAACATAATTCAATAATCTCTTTTACCTAAATACATTTTACATTTTCGACCTATCATTCGAAGAATAGTTGTTCCCATTGAAAAAGCTTGATCATGCCGATAATTAGACAAAGTTTACAAAATATTATAAATATCAAATACAGTAATATCTGACATTTTGTTATCTAAGGACTTCACTCTGAAAATAAATCCAATTTTCTTTGCTTTCATTTAATCTTTTCAAATAAGAACGTAACTTTGCTTTTGGTTTGGAATTCCGGCAAGATCTGTTAGCACCCGCTTGCTTGTGCCACTTTTATAATAACAAAGGCTTCTTCATCAGTTTTTTCCACTTCGGGTTTAAGGTAATTATTTATTAATTCTTAAGCGAGTATTTTACAGTTCTTGATCGTTTCGCACTCTACACGCTAATGTTTTTATTCCATCAGGCATCTTCCTCTATCCTTGTGCTCGTCATTGTCAGATCATTGACAGTTTCCTTAGCCTTCCTCGTTTTCTTCTTTCCGAAGGGATCCACTCCAAAAATAATTTTTGATATTCTGTCAGAATGCATTCTCCATTAGATAACTATACCATTGGAGTTGTTTTGATTTTAAATTTCGATCACTTCTCTCAATCTTCATTATCTGTAATCTCTTCGTTTTGGTATTCTATCAAACAGTATCCTGACAACATCGTCTCAAAAATTCATTTTCATGGCACAACCAGAGTTTATTGCATCATTTTTAACCCAAATTTCTGATCCATACGTAACACAGCTCTCTACCATTGTCTTGTATATTTGTCTCTTAGTATTCTTTCAGATATTCTTATATCATAAATATTATGAAGTCTACTAATAATCGGCCTTCCCTTGTTTATTTTTCAATAAAGTCATTATTATTAGATCCACACCTGCTGTAATAGTCACTCTAAGATCTTTAAATTCCTTCACTACTCGAAAATATACCTATTTCTGTTCTATATCATATCGATATTTCCCTACAACCATGTATCTTGACTTTTCATTATTTATTTTGAATCTCATTTTTTTATGTTGTATTAATTACTGGATTAAATATTGCAAAGATACAAACAAATTATTATTTCTCTACTTATTTCTCAAGTGACCCGCTGACTCAAAAAAGCGAAATCTTAATAACATGAAGTCAAAGCTTATGCAGCCGTTCTCAAGTTTTTAAACGATAACCACCAGCATTTGTAGTTATTTGGATGATGGACTAAACAAACCTTTTCAACATTTTGTTTTAACCTGTCTTGCATGGCTTGTGGAATTATCTCCTAAAATAATGTAAAATAGTTCAACGTCAAATTGGGGTTAATTATCTTTTTCTGATGAAATATTATTATCTAAATAAAGATCTTCATCTTCATCTTCATTACTAGTTTACCACAGAGTTCATTAAGAGAGATAAATGTATATTTCGTAGGATCAGAGAGAGTCACGTGACCTAATTCTTTCTCTTTGGATCCGCAGTTGGGAGAGTTTTGTAGAATAGTTGTAGAATACTCTTGAATGAATGATTGAGAGAAAGAATATTTAATTATAGGCTTGTTTATTAGTAATATCATTCACAACAATGTAGCCTTTCAGAATGTTCACAAATGGGCATATTAAACATACACATCAACTGATAATCAAATATTTATTATATAAATACATGGTTTTAAAAACCAAGAATTATTTTCAATCATTCAACTTCATCACTAACTCATTCCTTAAAATGTATCTACGTTCAACGCATGTTAACAAACCCTTTACACATTACTATCGTATGCGTACGTATATACAGTAATATACGTAGTATAGAAAGATATGTAATGGTGCGCGAAAGAACGGCGAATTTTCGGCGAAAAAGTCGATACGGCGCTCTGGTGACGAAAAATTGAATCAAACCAATTGCTAAATTAAAGAAAAGTCTTCTAACACGTGTAGATTGTAGCCAGAAGCCCAGTTTTACGACTCCTTGATACCAAAACCTGGTGGAAACCGAAAGCGTCCGTCTGTCCGTCAATTGTATGTGAACTACGCTAGCGCCTAAAGCAGCGCTGATCTTTTCCAAATTGAAGAAACCCCAGGTCGTTTTGCCTGAGCTGAAGCTCCGCGATTTTGAAAAACAATTATTATATTTTGGGGACTTTATTTCACGCACCCGGACATTTTCAAAACTAAAAAACTCCAAATTTGTTCTTTAAATTTCTTATAATAATGGAGTAAAATAAACTTGCAAAGGTGGACTAGGTCCGATTTTCACATTTAACTCTTAATTTTCGAAAATTGCAAAAGTTTGAATTTTTTCCGCGTCTTCCTACAACTAAAAAATTCAAGATAGAGATTTTTCCTTCAAATGAAATTTGTTGTTCATAAATAGTTCTTTTAATTAGGTCATCTAAATGTTTTGAGATTTGGTGATTTCGCACAATATGACGTGCAATATTTGCAATTTTAAAAATTACAAAAACAAGATTTTCTCAAAAAACGGCTCCAAATTTTTTCTTTAAATTTTTGGTTGCTAAACTAACAAATGCACCCTATACGATGACATAAACGCCACATTGCTCTATTCTTTTGTTTTTCAAAAATTACAAAAATGTATTTTTTTGACCTGTCTCTCACGTTAGTAATATTTACATTAAAGGCAATTTCTTCACATAATGTGTGCTTCAAATAATGTCAGATAAAGTTTCTCGAAATCTCAATAATGTTTTGTAAAAATGACCTCACAATTCCGCATTTTCAGAAACGCTACAACGCCATTTTCTCAAAAATGGCTCCAAATATTTTCTTAAATTTTTTCCAATGGTTAGTGCTAATGGCACTGTTTAATATGACGTAAAGTTCATTTTGGTGCATTCTTTTTCTTTCTCAAAAATTACACAAATGTATTTTTTTTAAATCTCTCACGCCATTAATATGCACATTTAAATAGCAATTTGTATACATTATTGAAATTGTGAGTAGAAGTGCCTCAAATGACTTTAAATGAAGTTTTTTGGAAACTCAATAGATTCCTGTGCAAAAGAGCTTCAAATTTTGCCTTTACAGTAACGCTTAACGCTATTTTCTTAACAACGGCTCCAAATTTTTCCATGAAAATAGCTATTTAGGACAGTTTTAGCCTTCTTTAATATTTTTAAAATAATATTTGGGTTCTATAATTTTGAAACCGAGCAGTTAAGAAATTTTCAAAATGTACTTGGGCGATAGATGGCAGCTAGCAGAAGAATGGAACAAAACCTTAAAACCAGTCCACACAAAGGAAATTAAAACATTTGCTACAAGAAAGTCTGTGCCATTAGCAACCTTTAGTTTGCACCCCTCCTAGTTCTTCATATTTTGGTAGTAGATAGTGGAAGTTTCAAACCAAGAAAACATTTCAGCTAAGAGAACTTGACAAAGGCGAAGACAATAGCATTAATTACAAAAAGGACGTAATACTCGTATTAGGGATTGGGAAGAAGTGAACGTACTAATGTAAAAACCAAAACGGCCTATGAAGAGGAAAAATATGGAGTAGTGGATGATCTGGTAAACGACCAGTATTAATCAATGCGTCAAATTCTTTCCGCAGTTTTATAATGGTATCTGCTTGCAAAGGAGAGGAATGTTTAGAATATTCTCGACATCGTTATTGGGAATTGATTTTTGTGCTCGTCAATTAAAAACCGCTGATACACTGCCCGGATTTGAACACGCGTTCCTCTATTGCTTAAAGCCACGCACCTAAGCGATTGCGCTACCAACACAGACATACGTACGCATATCCGTGTGCCAATTAGAATCTTACAATTTTTGTCTTAAACTCATTGCTTTCCGCATGCGAATTTAAATATTAAATAAAGTACCTCTAGGAGACAATAGAAAGCAAGAAATCTACCTGACACTATAAAATGATTAATTCTACTCAAGAATGTTTCAGTTCAGTACTATGTAATTCTTGCTACCAGACGCTTCGGTTTCCTAGCCAGACGCTCAGCCCTTATCGCCTCGGTCGGTGAGATTATTGAGCGTGATAACGTTATGAGCAAAATGTAGCAGACAGTTTCATTTTTGGTCCGACATTCAAATTCATTGCTGCAAGTAATTATTATAATCTGAAACATGTATTGACCAAGAAAAATCCTATCATTACGCAGTTATTGTCTTTTGTTCACCTACTCACATTTCAATAAAATCAGCTCTTAGTTTCTCGTGTTATTGAAGTAATGTTGCTTAATAAATTACAAATGTTACACTATTACCACTCCATTGGTTTTAAAACTCTCAAACGACGACCACAAATACATACCTTAAATTATTGAAAAGGAAAAGTTTTAATTAAAATCTCACACATTTTCAAGCATAAAAATTATGAACAGGCAGGACCTAGCTCAGAGTCCTCCGGTTCTGCAAGCAACCTTCGTAGTACCTGAACTACGCTGACGGCACTCCCCGCAGACACATATACAATGTTTCACATATTAGGATGTGTTGAGTGATACTTGAGTTTGCTTGCTGAAGATAGGAATGTTCTTTACAACAAGAAAAGAACAATTTCCCACAAAATCTGTTTCGAAACGTTTTTATAAGTTAAGAAAAGAAAAACGGTTTTCAATGGACTTTTGCATTTCAACCATTCTTTAAATTGATTTGCTCTCACTTTTGCACGAAAAATACCAATATTTCAAAAAAGCCTACATGACCGTTATGCAAGAACGATGTATGGAAAACAAATTTCATTTGAAAAATCTCTATTTCAATTTAGTAGTTGTTGGTAGACGTCCCAAAAATTCAAATTTTGAAATTTTCAAAAAAAAAATTCAGAGTTATCAGGAAAATTGGACCTATGTCTTTTCTTTCTAAGTGTATTTTATTCTATTCTTTGAAATTTAAAGAAAAAAATTGAAGCCGTTTTTGGAAAGAAATTGAAATTTCCCGAAAGGTTTCATGTAAAGTATTTAAATTTCAAGATTTTTCAAAGTTAAGCTTCAACAGCCAGAAGAACAAGGGTTTCTTCAATTTGGAAAGGATCGTACGTGTGGTTCACAGACGGACGGACGTTTTGAAGAAAACCACTTTTTCGGTATCAGGGACTCCAAAACGTGTATTACCGTTGAAATCATAAATCAGATTTTCGCTGCATTACATAAATTTCTCTACACTACGTATAATACTCCGTATATACATTAAGCCTTTTAATAGTAAAAACGAAGAGTGTAAGTATTGTTTGTGCTGAGATGTCAATTATCATAGTTCCAAAATCCATCTAAGTTTATTACAGCAGTTCTACAAAATAGAGATACAAAAAAAAAAAGTACTGAGAGTTTTCTGCATTACTGACTGTCATTTCAAGGTGGATTTATTTTTTATATAAACTGATCCATTTTTGCAAAATATGAATGTATTTATCTAAACAAGAAAAAAATGAGTAATTTGTAACAATCTAGAACAACGTTGTGTAAAGGTCACAACTACGATATCAATTACTTAAAAAGGTTCAAACCTTCGTCATACTTGACATACGTAAATCATGACAAAGTGGTGACAAATATAAAATGCTGTGAAATACACGAGCCCAAGAATCCAACTAGCAAAACGCATTTTTCCGGAAGCTCAGTGGTCAAGAGCAACTGGTCATCAAATCGAACGATGCAGGTTTGATTCCTGTCGAAGAATTACATCTTTAGTACTCAATTAATACGGTTATCAGGTCACAATATGGATATCACTAACGAACGGGATAAACATTTCCCTCATACTTCATTTCCCATAAAAAGTGACAGAGTTGTGACAAACGTTTTTGGAAGTGAATGCAAAATGTATGTCAAACCGTTCACTATCTTAATTCCAAGCGAGGTTAGGTTAAATTCTTAACTAAATATAAATAAGTACACATTTGTATAAATATTTGTAATAAAAAGCAGGATCAAATAATTACATTATATCGGTATAAAAGTTCAGCAAAGATCTCGCAATAAATAAATACAAAGTATTTTCCGCTAAACATTCTTATCTTTAATTCTCAGACTTAGGTAAAACAGAACGCGGAACAGAAGAAAAAAGGCATCGCGCAGAACTCGATCCTCAAAACCTCCGATTTAAAACCCGGTGTCATTTCAGCTACAGAGAGAGTTATTGGTCTTTTAGTAATCTGCAAGCCTTAATATATCTACGAATACGAAATATTTGTTCTGTAATTTCTCCATTTTCTCTGAGAGTAACATTTAAGACGTAATAAAAATCATATTCTCTAAACATATTCGTTCTCAAGCAGTACAATTTCTGGAAAATCCAATATTAGGGCAACTGATGTTTTTAACAATACATGATAATATATTAATTTATCTAACTCCGTTATATTTATGAATTTTATAATTAATTTAATATTTAGATTTAAAAGAACGACTTTATCCCAGAAATTTTGAGATCAAAATTCACACCTCATATTTTTCCTATATTGAGACTAAATGACAGGTGATTTGTGCATTGGATCACCTACACAAGCATATTGAATAATCATTGGATATAACTAAATAGTAAAATTCATATTTTCTTTGTGAAAATTGGGACTGATTGAATGCTCACCACTTAGTCTCAGTCTACCCCGCACTAAAGATAAGCCGGCTATCAAACATTGTTCATTTAAAAATGGAGAAAATAATAAAAAAATATTGATTTTCTTTCACATGACCACGTCAAATCGTACTTTATTATGTTTTAGATTCATACATTTTGAAATGTAAACCACCTACAAAAGACTTACATTAAAAATTTTAAAGAAGACCATAAAATAAATAAAATTATCGAATTGTTACAAACAGTTAGGGATGCGTTCTGTTAGCATTTTATCACGAAGCACAAACACAAAATAGTAATTTTATTTGAGTTCGTAATAGATCTCTAAGGAACTTTGTTAGAAACGTGTAAAAAGACATATTCCTTTCTCCAATTAATAAAGAACAGAAGAAATTACCTTTATTGCAAATTTTATAATAATCCCACAGACTTATTAAGGATTCTGATTATCTCTAGAACTATTTAAATATAAATTACTAGTGATTATACAACTTGGAAACAGACTTTTTCATATTATTTCTAACGATTACATAAAAATATGATAATGATGTACCAATTGAGACACTGTTAATATTTGAGCTATCTCTTCCAAATTTCGTTTCGTCACATTGCTTGAAATACAAGATACCAGCACACAATCTTAATATAATCACATTATCGTTTACAAAAACAAGTTTGTTCCTCCTTGCAAGAATTTTGGAATGTCTCTCTCGTGATGATAGTGATGTGTGTTTTCCAGGCATCAGGTAAAAAAATACATATTCGGCAGAGTTTGATGCAGCGTCCACATTCCTCTATCTACTACGCGTTTAATCCACGGGCTATCACAGAGGTACCTTACAGCACCGATGAGGGTGTTGTAGAATGAATTCTATCTTGAAATTTATTGTTCTTATGATATACAACATTTACTTCAGGTTGTAAACTCACATTCTTGATAAGAATGTGGAATCATCAGCGCGATATTATTCTATGGTTGATTCTATTAGAAATATTTCGATTCGAATGTCTTTGTGTGCCAGGGCTCGCGAAGTAGCTTCTATCCTGCGAACTGCTATCTTGCCCCTCCCACATATCTTCAGGTGATCTCCACATTACGCGATAAGACTGAACTGTAACTCGTCGTGAAACAGCAGTCTGAAATACAGAACCGCGTAGTATTAAGCAAGTAACTATGTGATTTTTAAAACCAATTAACACAACTAAGAGAATTTCCGGACAAATTTGCATTCGTTATTCGTAAAAACTTGTAACCTAAACTTGAATGATATAATGCTAACAATATTTTAATTATCAGCAAACAGTTGATTGATTGCTTCTTAAAGAAATTATAATGCTTATAATGTAAATAACGAAGTAATTGTACTACAACAGCACATACTTTCTTCTCTAATGTCACTGCTCCTGTGTTATACTATTACATGAATTGGGAAAAAGAGTTTTCAACCAGTAAGATCTCTATTTTCATTTGCTTAGTTTTGAAAAATTAACTTTTTCAATTTTTCAAAAATATATAGAGTTCCTCGAAAATAGGACCACCAGCGCCTCGGTCAGATGGTACAGAACGAGCTTCTAGTCGTCGTACTGATGGACGACAAAACGGGCCCTTTTTAGGGCCCCTAAGTCTTTTCAAAAATTAATATTAATTACAAAATATTGGACATATTACTACTGAAATCACACCGTAACAGAAGAAAAAAAATCACCTTCTGGATTCAAACTCACAACGTTAGCAAGCCGCCAGCGTACTATGACGTTAACCATTCAGCTAAAGCGATTTGTGTTTCGGTTGCACTTAGAAAGTAGTTAAATATAATAAAACCTATGCTAAATAGAACATAATCGTTTTGGTATATATTTTTCGTTTTCAGAGTCAATCCTTTTTAAGTTTAAATATATTGAGATATATAATATAATATAAAAATGTATAATATAGAGAATAATAAAATATATTAATATAATATAATTATAATTTAATAGAATGCGAACTTTCTATAGAAAAGTACAATATTTTTACTTTCTTCATGCATACTTCAGTACCACATTGTGATAATAAAACTAGAAAGGGACTTGCAATTATTCGAGAAGAATACAATGTCTAGAAGTAGGACAGTTTTAAAGAATACTAGTGATGCTAAAACTGGCGCGTACTTTTCTCACCCGTATTTCACGAAACTTATGCGGAAATTCTAAGTTTCGAAAAGAGTACATGATCTTATTTAAAAATCTTATCTTTAAGGATAAAGTTTCTTGAAGGGAAAAATCTCAAATTTCAATATTTTACTTGTAGGAATACTTGCAGAAAAATCTGTTTCAACGAACATGAGACCAGCAATATTCTCTTAAATGCACTTCCCACTATCCAACCATAAAATGTAATAAAAAATTATGGAGCCATTTGTTAGAACATTTGAAAAATTTCCCAGGGGCTTCATGTAAAGTACCCTCCCCCCTAATTGAATATCGGTTTCAAATTCAAGGCGCTACGACATCAGCCAGATCGATTGGGAGTATCAATTTTGGTGAAAATCGGCTGAACGGTTTAGCCGCTAGCGTTGTTCAGGGGCGGACGGACAGACATTTTACCGTCAGTCGATTTTCGCTATCAACCACACCCACAAAACATGGATTCTGGCTACACCACGATTTGGAGAAGTTTTTTTCTAAATTTATGAGTGGGTTATCCATTTTTTCATCACAAGGGCCGTGTAATATGCGTTTTTCTGCAGACAATTCGCCGTTTTTCGCGTAGCATTACATGCTTTCTCTACTGCTGAAGAAGTGCAGTCAATATATGAAAATTTAGATTATGCCTTCAAAGGAAAATTTGTATGCTTTCACTGCAAAGCAATTTTCTAAATTTGGAAAACATTTATACAATTTTATAACTTCATTTGTAGAATTAGTTATACCGAGAAGAAGAGTAAAGAGTTCATTAGAAATTTAGAAACAGATTAGTAATTGTAATGTTGAAAAAATCCCAGAGATATTAATAAAGGTGACATTACTACAGTATTTGTAATAACGGTATAGTGTATTCCGAATGAAGGTGTAAGTAAAAAGAAAGAGTTCTTTAAGAAGTTTCAATAATGCAATATGATTGGAATTATTGAAGGCGTTGTCATTGTCAACAATATTATTTTATTTACAAATAGCAGCTTTCATTGGCTTTAGCCATCATCATCGTAACTTAGCCATCAGAAAACTGATGATGATGGCTTAAGCCATCAACTACTATTTAAATAAATAATATTATTGACAATATTCTTACTTCAATAATTCCAGTATAACAAATATCCTTTACCTCACCGCACTGAATCAATATCAAAATGCAATATGAGCATAATACGTACCCTCCAGAAATATTGGATTCTCATTGGATTCAGAATCCCAATGAACTTGCTAGTATAATATCAATTTTGAAAAAGAATACATTGATTTAGAAGTCAGTAATGTTTTAATTTTTTTGCGGTACCATGCGTACACAGGTCCTTCCTACAACGAGTCTAAAAATAAATACATGTTCACTTGAATCTTTTGAAATATTTTTTTGGAGTTCGTGATTTCAAAGCCGAATTTTCCTTCAAAACTAAATACCATTTTACTTGATATCATTGTTTCTGTAGTATACTGCACATTCGAGAATGTAAAATACAGTAAAATATTTAATAAAGTCTTAACTCAATATTAGGCCAATTATTTTCCGTCACTGTTCCTCAGCTTAAAAAACTATGGAAATATTGTAATGAAAGAACATTATTAAATTCAGTGGTACTCAGTTTAATAAATATGTTTATTTACCAACGAAATAGAAAGTGTGAATAAAATATGTATTGGCTACAATGAATATCATTGCAATATTGTAGGAAATCTCTATGAGAGAGATGATATTAAGTTATAAATAATAATCAGAATTAATGACCATATATGAAAAATTTAATTTTGATTAAATAATTTTCCGTTTTATAATACTATTTTGCCCAGAAATAAAGTTCTTAGAGTTTTATTAGGCAACGATTATTGAAAGTCCAGACCAATGTCATAAAATTTTCTTTGACAACTGGAAGTTTGTTGTTTTTGTATATATTTTAATGTCTCTTTTAACTGCTGAGTCATATAACGACCACCTTTGATTTTTATGTTTGGGGTTCTGTAGGAGAATGCGTAAGGACATCACGAACACATCTATGTCCGAGGCGGAACCCGCAGCCCAGCTGAGCCAGAGCTACGGCCTTGTCGTCATTTCCTCTTTCTCTCTATTAAACCTTTGACATCATATATCCCAACACCAAATACATCGAAGATATCGCTTAATTCTCCATCATTTGAATTACGTTTTCCTGTGTCCCTATTACGTGGGGATAAGTGGAAATGAAACCTCTGACTAGGTAGTAAGTTGGCCTCAGAAGCCAGAAGGAACATCTTTATGGTAATATCTACTCTTTTCTAAAGATTTTATCCAACGTTGCATTTTGATGCAAACAGAGTAGCGAAACTCTTTCAAGCTCAGAGGATCATAGACCCTTGTCGGTCATCCCGTGGCTCTAAGCCCAGGCAAAAATTGTTATTCACCTTCCGGATCCAGGCACTGCCACTTCTTTGGACATCTCGTTGCAGTTACCTATCCCAAGTGAAGAACAGGCCTTACATAAGCATGCTCCTGTGCATTGCGATAATGAAAAGAGCAAAGAAGGCTTAGCTTGTTGACTATGGAGGAGATGCTGGCTACTGTCCTCCGCAAACTCTTTAAACTCTTAGCTATGGATTTATAAATCAATATGCGTGAGGATGATTTTAACATGCCTTTTATAACTAATTTTGCGTTTTTGATGTAACACACTGTCTTTGTCATTTTATTTCATTTTTAAAATTAGTCATTTTTACTGTTTTTACTCTTTTAATCTTGTAATTAATAAAAAATATTTTAACGACTTTTATACAAATTTTCAAGAAAATTTGAATAATATTGCACTATGTAATTGACGGAATATTTGGCACAATACACAGTTCTTTTATATTATTAAAGAAGGTATGAAGTTTCATTTCATGAAAATCGTAAAGACTGGTTAGTTTTTCCAGATTTGAGAACTTGTGATCTCATTGAATCTCTTGTGTTTCCGTGTTGATCTAAAACCAAATGTATTTTCAGGTTCGATATGCATTCGTCTTAGGATCTTATGAGCACAAATTATTTGTCATGCATTATATCTTACAATGGCTAAAATTATTTCACAATTAATCATTAGAAAACAAGGACGGTGTGTTTCCTGTGAATAAAAACCGTTTCTTACTTCAATATCGATAACCGTGTCAAGGTTTTCGGATGTTTGAATTGCGAAGAGCTTCTTTGAATCGAACTAAACACTCCAGAAACTGTTTCTTGAAGTCATACAAAACCTAACATAAATTGGAAAGATAATACAGATTCAAACACTGTGTTCCGCTTAAATATTTTAATTGGAAAATTGTCCGGAATTGAAATTTTTTAACTAAATGCTCAATCTCTTTAAAGTTTATTCAAACAGTTTGTTTCTTTTGCCAACCCGCTCGTTTAGAAAATTACATTGATTCGTAAATTTAGGTTTCAAATTTATTCGTTTTTACTTATTAGTTGTTAATATTTAAGAAAATATTTAACTTCAGTGTAGATTTCACAAATTAAAGAATTAAAAATTTGCTGTTTATATTATTAATATTACAATAAAGATATCAATTATTAATTTGCTATTAATAAAATATATGCAATGTGATATGTTAGAAAATAATTAATTATGTTAGCGCCTATTCAGGCCATATCAGATTTGTACTGTTGCCTGTATATTACCTTTAAATAAATAAATAAATAAATAAATAAATAAATAAATAAATAAATAAATAAATAAATAAATAAATAAATAAATAAATAAATAAATAAATAAATAAATAAATAAATAAATAAATAAATAAATAAATAAATAAATAAATAAATAAATAAATAAATGATAAATAAATAAATAAATAAATAAATAAATAAATAAATAAATAAATAAATAAATAAATAAATAAATAAATAAATAAATAAATAAATAAATAAATAAATAAATAAATAAATAAATAAATAAATAAATAAATAAATAAATAAAAATATCACTGGGAAGGGATAGATATAATCTTCTCAACAGTGTAACAGAAAAATAGTAACTTTTGAAAATATGTGAAGAATGAGAGAATTATATTTTCAAATATTTCTGTGAGAGGTTTCCTAGTTCCTTTCATTGATTATCACTATAAAATTGCATCAATTTTACAAATAGTCTAAACAATATTAACAATAGCAATTTGCAATGATAATCTACTTAGGACACCAGCAGTGATTTTTAATTGATTAACGAAATCACTGTTTGCATGTACCTGCTCATATAGAAAAAATGGACGATTACATTTTCTGTGCGTAATAAAATGTGTGTATTGCTTGAATTTCCTTAATAAAGGCGTAATAATGTCCAAATACAAGTTTTTAAATACGTGAACATGAATTTCAATTTGCTTGATAGGAAATGTCTATATTAATAGCAAATGTATTATATTGTGTGTTTCAGAAAATGATTATGTAATAATTTGTGTTCTGCTAGAACATTAGCATTTAAAATGGTTGTAAACAAAACTTTCAATACTATTAATTTAATCTGCCTAATTTCTCTAATATTAGATACCATAATTAGAATTAATTTTCATGGTAAAAGAACTCGATAAAAATGTCACAGTCATCCCGTGACCCGCTACTTGCTGGTTCGTCAGCGTCCACGGGGTTCAGACCAACGTCCGATGCCAATTGGCGGGTGATCCTCGCGCCGCGCGCATAATCTGTTTCGTTTCTGTGCTCTCTCCTGTTACCTCCTCTTACTTGCCTCCTCACCCCTCCCTCTCCTGTTACCCCTGCTCACGTTAGCGAGGCAGCGTCATGACCTCAGAAATTGCTCGCCTTTGGGGTAACTAGGAAGAAAATCCTTCCAAGGGGAGGAAGGAGGACGTGTCTGAAACTTGGAGCAAAGCGTGATAAGAGCGGATACACCTCGACGCCAGGATTGGTCAAGTGTCCAGCGATGGTTGTCCAAGCTGTGGAAAAGCCAGATTTGGCCGCACAAGGCATCGCCCATATTCTGTGAGAGTGGGTATACGTACTATATATAGAATAATAGATATAATGAAGAGAAAGTTATATGATGTTGCAGCAAATAACGACTGTTTTTTATCACAGAAAAACTCGTGTTTTGAGGCCCTGGTACAGAAAAATGGATAAATCTCGTTCCAAATGTAGTAAATAAGTTTCTCAATCAATTTGTGTTGTCAGAATTCACGATTTGTGGATCTTTGATAACAAAAAATGGTTTACGACTAAACGTCCGTCCGTCTGTCCGTCCGTCTCACCCTTTGCCCGTCCGTCTGTCCATCGTGTACGAACAACACTAATGGCCTAAACTAAGAACACTTCGTAAGAAATTTTTCAAAGTGAATATTCCCTAATTATTTTTGACAATCTGAGAGAATTAATAACGAAAATTTGCGAATTTGAAGCAATTTCTTTGAATTGTGGATGCACTTAACATAAAGACACTGGGATACTTCCAAAATTTTCTCATTGTTGAAAATTGTGTCTTAATTTTTTGTAAGAATAGAGGTAAATATACTTTTAAAGATGGAATAGGTTGGAGGTTTGCTGTCACTTTGTTGAAAATTACAAACGATTTAAAGTTTTAATGTTAAATCCATTTGTACAACATGACAAGCCTTTATTTTGATCTTTTTCTTTTCATTTTTCCAAAATTACATAAATTAATTTTTTACAGTACATCTCTCACGTCGTTAATATTTTTATTGCTGTTATTATTTATGCATTACAACATTTGCGAGTGCAATTGGTGCAAATGATGTCAAATTAAGTATCTCGAAAACTCAAAAGTTATTTGTAAAAATGAACTCCAAATTGCGCTTGTTCTGAAACACTGAAACGATATTTTCTCAAAAACGTCTACAAATGTTGCAATGAAAGTGTACATGTATGTACAGCTTTTACTCTTCTGTAACATTCTTAAAATCACATTTCAATTCTAGTATTCTACTAATTTTTGTTAAAAAAATATTCAGTCAAATAAGGGTTAACGGAACGGCACAACTGAATTTTAACTCTGGCATATTTCTCAAGTTTCATCACAGAAGGTTCTAATCTGACATTATTTGACTTGTAAATACTTCTATCCATCCTTCCATTCAGCCATCCCAATTTTCGGCAACAAAATTGCGAGTGTCTCCTATGCACCTGCAACAACTTTAAACATCTTTCGAGCAGCACTAATAGATCTTAATCCTGATGTATGTCCGAACACACAGCTCAGAAAAACCTAAAATATGAATTTGACGACCGAAACCTCGTAACCATATTGTTGGGGTGATTACAATACTTTTCCTCGCTATGTTATAGTATAGGGAGGAAAAGTAAAAATGTCCCTGACGGGGGGGAGGGGGGCAGCGCAGGGAAACGTGCGCCTAAGTCACGCGAAGGCCCCACGCACGAGGCAAAAGCAACCACGCGTGTCTCCAAGGAGTAATTGTCCTCGACACTCTCTTTCACGTAGTCGCAGGAATATTAATCCCGGAACGATATTCAGAAAGCGCGTATACTCAGAAAGAATGCCTTCCAATCATAAATATAGCGGGGAACCATGTTTCTGTCGATTATGGTGGTGGCGCTGACAGAGTTATGTGATTTAAGAAAGAGAAAACTTGTTCGATTGGTATTAAAACAGAATGTTATGTTCCGTTTGGAAAGATTTTTCTTGTTCCGTAGCCGCGCGCATTCTGCTTACATTCCTAGCGAGATTTCTTGGGTAATTTTTATGAACCTCAAGTTCCCTCTATTTATCATGGACTCTCGTGGATTTTCCTTCTAATATTGATCGCAGAAAGTTACACATATATACAAAATAAGCTGTAAATAAGATATTTAATTTTTATGATACATTTTAAATATAAAATATTGTTAACAATATTATAAACATAATTTCCCAGAAAACGCAGATCGAACACTTTAACTTTTATCAATTTGCTTCATTTCTCTAACCAACAGAATTAATTATAACATTTTAGCGATATTTTTTATGTTGAAGAGGTAAACCGGTCCTTTTATTGGTTCAGTTTGGAAATCCGAATAATTTGATAATACGGAAGGAGTTCGGTTCCATTTAATCCGGAATATTGATGTTCTGTGTTTGTACATTAAAAACGCTCGTAATTTGCAAAACTATTTGTTCAATAGTGTTGTTATCTCAATAGTTTTGTTTTCTATGTGCTAATTTCAACACGTATATTTTCCAGCTCATAACAAATAATTCTGCACGAAGTCAGAATAGGGCCATGTTAGAGTGTGCGCACATTCTTACTCATCATGTTGAAAATTACACACAAGTGACACATACAAAACACGGAGATGCTATGTGCCGAGAGTTTATGTAACAATAAAACGAAGGTTGAGAGAGAATTGAAATTGATGAATATATGTATACTGCAACATAATTCTGTTTTTGGGTAGCGACGATTTGAAATTGCGTAGTATTTCAGAAAAAAAACATCAGCGTTACCTTAACCTTGCTTCAAATAACCCTTTCTCTTCACTGCCATTAAATTTCATTTGTAGTGTGCATCCTACTAATGTATGTATGTATTTGGAATTTTGGGTCAATTACCCGAATTTGCCGGTTATCTAATGATCCCCATGTCTGGGCCTAGTTAATTCCTACACTTGGGGGAGGGGAGAGAGACATGCGGCGAACATGATCCCGTCACTCTTAACTAGCCAACTCCGCCTGCCTGAGCTTTTCTTTGTGACACAACTACAGAAACTGAGACGATTTTAAAGAGAAGCTACAACTCTACTTTTGCACCGACTGAGAATCAACCTCGGGATCGCACCATAGGAAGCTAGTACCCTTCCCATGAGCCACACTAAGGCTGAACACTAATAATAATGGACACAAAACTCGTGCAATTCAGTGTGGAATAAGCATACTTGCCGAAATCGCAACATTTTTACCAGCCTGATCCAAAAATGTACATTTTCTTACATTATAAACAATTATATACTTATTGATTGAGCGTCAAAATAGTTTAAAAAACTGACGTTCTATAGGGAGAAGTGCCATATGTGCATGGTTTCTCGAGCTCTGGGATGATTCTAAATTATATACATATTGAGGTGAATTATGAACCCTGTAGCAATGAGCGCTTTTGGCAAGAATTGATGTGAAAGTATTCGCTCCCATATAATAAAAACTATTTGCAGAGACAAATCACCTACAGATTTACGTGATTATCCTTCCTGCTTTAGTGAAGGAATTGACTTACAGCTGCGAAAAAATTGGAAAATTATTATTGTAATATCGGCATTCCCGAAATATGTCACGAAAACACACACAGATACTGAAGCTACATTTATGTTCAGAAGCAAAACAAGGAACCATCTCAGCATTTATGGAAGGATCAAGGAAACTGGACATGATCGAGACGGGGGTCATTGATACCTTGTACGGACTGCCGATCAACGCGTGTACTTCCGATCGTGCACATGCCCTCAATCCCCGTGGCCGTCGTTGCAAGTCACCGCCCCCGCATCTCGCCCCTCGCGACGCCGTGGCCGGGCGCAGACGGCGAGAGCCGGCCCGCGCCGCATGACAAATGCCAAACATGAATAGCGGAGCGCGCAGATGAACTGGGAATTAGGTGCACGCGCCGGGAGGCGGCGGCGAAGTGGGCGAACAAATACAATTAAGCCCCGTACTGAGCGCAGCCTTGTTCCAAGTTGTAAAGTACATCTAATTCGGTCAACAACTGGGCGCCCCGGGGCCCAAGTTGCGAGGCGCGGGAACTTGGCGCCGGCGTCGCTGATTTACGGAGGCGCTTGCCTCCCCCCACCCCCTCCCCCTCTCGCTCACATAGGTTGCCACGCGAAAAAGGTCACACTGGACTCAACTAACATAGCGAATTTTCAGAACACGATTAATGTACTTTTTATTCCATTCCACAGATTTGTGAATAGAGAACGGGATTTATTGTAATAAAAAACGGCAAAATATGTATGAATTTTTTTTTCAAAATATGCAAGAAAAAATATGTAAAATGATAATTCAGAATGTTCTCAATTAGACCTTAAAATGGATTCGGAGCGGTTGAAAGAAAATTCTACCTCTATAGACATAATTGTACCCTGGTCTTCACCACACAGGGATTTATTCGAAATACAAAACGTGTTCGTAGTATAAACAAAGTTGTTTAAGAGGAGCTGGTGTTCAAGTGAATATTAGTACTAATATTAGTACAGCCGTGACTGCTCACGGAGGGAGGGGGAAGAGGACATCTCCCCACCCCGCCCCGCCGCCACCGCCGCCGCCCCCCCGCCGCCACCGCCGCCGCCACCGCCGCCGCCGCCACCGCCTCCGCCACCGCCCCACCGCCGCCGGCCCCATCGCCCCCGCCATCGTCCCGGCTTCCCACCGCAACCGCCACCGCCACCGCCACCGCCACCGCCCCCCCGCCCCACCGCCATCGTCCCGGCTTCCACCGCCACCGTCACTGCCACCGTCACCGCCACCGTCACCGCCACCGCCACCGCCACCGCCACCGCCACCGCCGCCGCCGCCGCCGCCGTTTCCGCCGCCCGCGCCTCCGGAGATGGACTGAAGGCTCGCGGGAGCCGCGGCGTATCCGGCACAGGGGCCGCCTGTCAGGCGCTGAGCCATTGTCTGTTGGCACGCGGGGACGTCCCGTTTACAAAGTAGCCCCAGCCACGCAGGCAGATGGGACGCTGCTTTCGCTCCGGCCGATTGAGATCCAGCGGGGGATCTACGCTCATATCATTGCAATACACTGCGCCAGGAAAGTCTCTCCGCAGTGGTATCTTCCAGGTGAGAGTGCTTGCTACAGAAATTATGTTGGTGGCACGAGCTGTATCTTGTAATAAAAGAAAACGTAAATTGCGTACTCACCAGGATCATAATAGATGCTACAAGTGTTTTTTTTTTCCTTTCATTTTTCCCAGCGATCTCGGTGCTTCCAACGTAGAATTTTAATTGAAGGTCCTGATTCTGATCCGGCGGGGAAAGAGTTTCTTCTGTTCTACGAATATTTTAACGCATTTCGGTGTAATCTAAATGTCGTGAACAGAGCTGGCGGCTCCTGCCGATTGCGACAAATTTGAGCTACCATAAAAAAGTTCACCGTTTAAATCTTTCTAACTTGATTTATGAAATAAGCATATTTGAGACATTCATTATTACTCCCGTAAGTCATATTCGCGTCACAATTTTCTTGCAGTAACTTCATATCAAGTACAAAGATCTGCGCATGTATTGTGAGTCTGTTTACAAGACTTTGCTACAGCTTCGGCGATCTTAGGTTGTGAGCGGTAGAGAGGTGGTAAGTTACACAAACAGAATTTTTGCATTATACTCTTATTTTAAATAAACTACAAATTAATATGTGAATACAAGTAATGTAAATTCTTCAACCCAAACGGAGCTTGCATTTTTTGCATGCAATTCTGTAAACCATCGACTTTTAAGCTGCCACTAGTCAATAGTATCATCCACAAATCGTTCTGCAGGTTCTGGCAGTAAGAAGTCGTTTTCTTTAAGTGGGAGCCAAAACATGCAGCTGAATGGCCGATGAAAACAATGCAAATATTTATCAAATATTTGCATTGTCAAATATTTATCAAATATCAAATCAATACAAATCAAAACTATAGTTCTACTGTAAATATATTTTTTCTCGTACAGTACAAGACTGACGGTGGAGATTCCAGAATTCAAGAAAAAGTGCATAGATTGTACTTCTCTCCATACAACAGACGGTTTATTGACGCCAAGTAAATAAATAATCAAAATTTGCATAACGAAAATCATAGAACTTTCTTTCGTTATAATGTTGTCGTGATATGGTACGAGTAAATCAATGAATAGATTATTTATTAAACCGACCAAACTCAAATAACTTGTACTACATTACGGGGTGCTATACATAGGTGATATCACATTTGCAATGGAAATTTCCGATAAATTTGGAAGTCGTGAAGCGACGAGGGATTTTACTAGGTAATTTGCAATGCACTTAATGAGATTATTTCACAAATGAAATGATATCTAACCGAGTTTCATAATGCGCCAAATGTTGATGTATTTCATTCATGTTCTTTGAATATTTTCTAGTTAGTTTAACTACGGCATCTGCTACCCCTCCTTTTATGATTAATTAATCGCAGCTGTGATTGTTTTAATTTAACTTTTTTCAATTATTATCGAGGGGTTAACCTGTTTTCTACTTTTCGAGATTTTCATTTCTGAATCATGAAAAAATTTCTCATTGGGAAATAAATATTTGGGTTTTCAAATTCAAACGTAAAAGGGGAAAGTAAGGGTTCAAACGTAAGGGTCTGACCTCTGAAGTATGCTTTTACTTCAAATTAGTCAAGGGAGTTACTGTAGTATTGCAAAAAACCCTGTTGGTTGAGTGAAAGGGAAAGGTACTGAAGGAACATAGTCATGTTCCAGATATCTGCAAGGTTCAGCCTCAAAATCAGGAGCAAGAATTTAAAAAAATTATGTGATTATATCTTCAAATTTTCACGATAGGTATCACAACTAGTTTGAGACTAATTCTGCTTCATATTAGCGTATGACGTGTTAACGGGTTGATGGCGTTTAAAATCAGTTGATTTAAAAAAAATGCTAGAATTATTATTATTATTATTATTATTATTATTATTATTATTATTATTATTATTATTATTATTATTTATTATTATTTTATTATTATTATTATTATTATTATTATCAGCATCATTTTGCAAGAAAACCTTGGTATCGTTTTTTTTCCATTATACTCAATAGACCAACTTCGGGGTTTATCCATCGAAAATGGGCCGGTTGGAAAAAATGAAATGGTTATTTTATCTATTTTGCCACATAAGACATTCGGCTTTAAAAGGTCGGTGGTATAAAATGAAACACGTGATACAAAATAAACAGTTGATATTTCGCCCGTTCTCGGGCCCCGGCCTGCGCTTTTGTTGGTCAGCCCATGGGGCCACCCTCTTGTTGGGGGAATCGTCGGGTGACGTGGCGGCAGTTGATTGGGCGTGGTGTCATTTTCTGTATATACCCCTTTCCATCGATGAAAAACTTTTGATGTTTAAAAATATGTGCTTTTCGTGTTCATAATTTTTTTCTTCCCAATTTACGCACTCTTCCTCGTGCCGGTACGCTATTTTTTTAGTTGTATTTTTTTCCCCATTATTATTTGTACTTCCGTGTTTTTTTTTTCTGAAAATGGGGGGGTTTTTCTCATGGAAAAACTTACTTTCCCCAATCATATCCAAGTATATGGCATTATTAGAACGTTTAGAAACAACAAGGAAGCATCAATATCGTTAAATAGGGACAGATAGCTAGGGATAGATAGATAGGGATAGGTTAGATAGGGATAGCTGAAGAATTGTTATTTTATCGGTGGCTTATAGTGTTATTTTTTGGGAAACGTTCTAAAAGGGAAAACGAGAAAGGCAGTCGGACGATACACTGGGAAAAAAAATTTCCCCCAAAAATTGGCATTTATCAAAAAAGGAGAAAGAACCTATACTAGCCCCCGGGGGCCAAAGTATTTAACTACAAGTTTTTTAGTATTTTTTAAAAATTTAAAAAATTTTTTGTTGCAAACAAGAGAAAAGCTGCCCTGGGGATTTAAAGAGGATAACTTTTAATGTGGAAGGAAATTGACTTAAATTACCAGAACGTTTAAAAAAAATGCAATTAATGATGACTAACATTAAGGGAAAAAATATTCAAACATTATCGTGACATATACCCCGTACATTTCTTTAAAAATTCATCAATGAAGATTTTGTAAAATAAATAAAAAATTATAGTCACAGAACTTTTTAAAATTTGGGACTTTTTTTCTTTCATTTCCCCAAAATGGGTTTTCAACCCAAACAAACAATGATAAAAAAAAACAAGCATTACACAAAAAAAAACATATACCCCCAAAAAACAACAAAAGTTTCATTTTAGTTTTAAAAAAAGCTTTGTTTGCTTCTAAGACAATCATTTGTCCTTTTTGTTGTTTTTTATATTACAGAAGGGAAATTAGCACTAATCAGATTTAAAAAGAAACTAAAGAATGATATGATAGAAAAGAAAATATTCACTCAATATTATCACATTCCTAATAACTCTGAAAAACCAGTGTATAAGTATAAAAACACTAACGAATTATTATTTCTTTGGGTGCAGAATTAATTGCGGGTTTTTTTTCTGAAATGACTCTTTAAAACACACCCCACCAAAAAATCTAAATGGAACAAGTGAATGCCTCTTGGAATACTGTTTGTTTCAATGTTAACAAAAAAAGAATTTTAAAAAAGTAAATAAACCCCACAAACAAACCCATGTAATACCCTCTGAGATCAACATAACACATTTTGAAATTTATAAGTTTTAAATGTTAAAACTGAAATACATAAAAGAAATGAAAACCCTTATGACCCCTTCTGTAATATTAAACTTTTACATAATCAGTATAAGAGGATAAATGATCTAGTCTTGCATTTTTTAAAAGAGAATTATATAAAAAAAAAATGAAGCATAAATGTAATGTCTCATTCCTTAATCCCCAAATTTACTCAATGCCAAATTTTTAAAACAATAATCACATAGTAAATACAAAAAAACATTTTTTAAATACCCTCATTTTGGGCCCAAAAGGGAACTGTGGATTTTTGCACATTATTACAGATCCCATGTTCCACGTGCCACCCCCGCGAAACAGTTTGTGAATGTTGCCCTATTTACGAAACTTCTTCAATCTGTCTTCTCTTAAACGAGTCTATTGAATGTTTTTTTACTTTTTAAAGAGAAACTGTATTTTCTCCCACAATGCATTCTAAAAACCCGAAGCCGTCAAAAATCTCTATTGAAGTAACAAAATGTACAGACAAATCCCTTTCAATCCGTCTTCTTCGTAGAACCTGTCTCTTGAACGTTTTGATTAAATTTAAAGAAACTGTTTTTTTAACACAGAATATTCTATAAACCCGAAGCACGGGATCAAAACCCACCCGGGGTTTTAAAAAATGTAGAGATAGATACCTTTTTTTCTTAAGATAACCTTCTACCTCTCCAATCCAACAAGAATTTTCCCAACCCATCCGTCCAGCCTCGTGACGTTCCCCAGCTTGGGGAAGGGGAGAACCCCCCCCCCCCTTCCCGATACACCCCCCCCTTTCCCTGGGAAAAACGGGTTTTCGTCTAAGCGGCAGCGGTGGCGCCAAATTCTTTTTTGGGGAACAGGGAATAGTCACAGTTTTTTTCTTGCTTTGAAAACTAAAGGCTCCCTGGGGTTGCCTCATCAGAAAAGGATTAGAAAATTATGAATGTGATGCTTGTTTATCATCACATTTTTTATGGGTGAACTAGACATTCATTAATGTAAGTCTCATTTCAAATATATGGAGTTTTGAAACAGAATATTAAATGCTTTGGATGCACAAAATTTTAACCTCATTCTTTCTTGTTCTTCTTATTCTTTGAAGCATTATTTGCAATTGAGTTAGTTTTAAAACTTTTACTATTTGCACAAGACTGGAGTGAAATGATCTTATTTGATGGTTTTGTTTTTCCCGGTTTTTGTTACAGCTAGTTAGTTAGTTAATGCCTTATTTTACGTGGTGAGACTCCGGCCATCAGGCGCGCTCTTCCGTCTGACCACGCAAATTTTGCTACGCTCCTTTCACCATCTAGCGGAGAAAGAAGGTATTGTTGGGCGACAAAATAGACGAATTGAATTTAGCTCAGAGACTTTTTTTGGGTTTGGGGGATTTTTTAAAACAGTAAATCACTGCACTATAAAAAGGAATTGACGGGAAAACTTTGTTCCATTAATGAAATTCACGTTTTTCCCAAAAATATTGATATAATTTATTTGATTCATCAAAATGATTTTCTCCCCACTGAATTGCAGTAGAAACTAATGGATAACGTTTTTACTCATAATTTCATACCGGAGAAATTTATTTATCTATTATATTAAATGTAAATATTATCCTGTATTTTGCTACAAAAGAAAAGGGGGATTACGTACGATATTACATTTTTTTTTCCATGTCTAGAAGATATTCGAGTTGTTGACACTTTTAAAATCAATTTTAAACCCACAAAAATATTTGAACAGTTTTTAAATGAAAAAATTCCCCTTTTGAGTTAAAAAGTTCAAAAAATTTTCCAGGGCCCGGGGAAAAGAACAAAATAAGCATGCCCAAGGGAAAGGTTGTTCCCCCCAAAAAGAAAAAAAAATTTTTAGTAAAAAAAAAAGCGCACCATTAAAGGTTCAAGAAAATAAACATGCTTGAAAATGTTTTTTTACAAGAGAATTACAAGATATATACCCCTGTGAATCAGTGAAATACTTTCATTGTACCACTGCAGTATACCTTTAAAGGCTAATTTAAACCCGGGGAAAATTTTTAAACATCACAAGAAGAATAAAAAAGATAGTGTAGATGAGCAATATATAAAAACATCAATATTAAAATAATTTAAAAATTTATTATTAATAAAAAAAATATTTTAAGAGATAGATCTTTCTTTCAAAAGTATTTCTGTATTTTGGGATACTTTTACGAGTGGACATTTTGAAAGTGGACATATTGCTTTAAAAAATTTTTAACGTCCAACCAAAAAATCTTCCAAAATTTTCGACCGTAAACCGTCAGACAAATTGAGAGACCCGGGACCTACAGGGGGTGTTTCCCGGCTTACGAAACTATCGGGGGACTTCCAAGTGTCCCATGGGGGAATGCTTCCCGCATCACGGTTTTACCCTCCCAGATGGCCCGTAACCCGACCCAGCACGATAGCCTTTTGTCACGTTCAGGGTCAGATTTTTTTCCGTTTTCAAATGAGGATAAGATTTTATTTCTTTTTCAAGATAGCGTTGGATTAAAATTATTTTACGTATTGAAATATACCCGATGTTGACGGGCCCCAAATTTTGGGAAACAAGCACCTCTTTCTTTTTAAAACCCCACTTGGAACAACATTTTGAAACATAATTATTACTGATAAATATAATTTGGGGCCGGGAAAAAGGTTACATTTAAAACCCAATGATTCCCATAAATTTTAAAAAATCTCCCCTTCCAAAAATTGGTGTTAGCTCAGTTAATTGGGGTTCGAAGTACATAATCGTTCCTTTTACCCCGGCAACCAATTTTTAATCTGCCCCCATACGGGGCGAAAATCTAAAAAATCTTTTTAAAAAACCCGGATTTGCAAACGAACAAGATAATCAGCTTTTTTTAAACCCAACAAATTGGAATTTTTTAAATTTGATAAAAAAAATAAATTTAAAATTTTTGGCGCCCAGTTTTTTTATATTACAAAAGTTATAAACCTTGTTATTCATTCGGGGGTTTTCGCCCCTTTTTTCTTTTTCCTCGATACCCACCCCGTAAAACTTCCCATCGAGGGAGGATTCTTGCTTCGGGATAAAGTCCTTCCCCAAATGTCCGTGATCGGGTTCCCCAAAATTTCCCTCCCGGCGATACTATTATAATCCTTGATTTCCCCTCACTTGCGTCCGGTGGACCCCCTAGACACGTATTTTACTTCCACTTATCTTTTTCATCCTAATAAAAAAAATGAGAGTTAATTTTTTAAACCCGTCAATTCCTTTCCCTCAATCTGCTAAAATTTCGGCCCCCCCCGCTCATCCCCGGGTTACTCTAGCAAATGAATTTCTTCTAAAAACTCGGAAGCATACGAATTTTATATCTTTTCTTTTCTCCCCAAAAAAATTCCTTATTCCGCCACTGCTCTGTCTTTTCAACCTAACAAAAATGACCCCCTTAACGCCGGTTTTTTTTATTTGTCACATAGCGCCCCCCTCGCGATCGTCTATTGACATCCCTATATTTTTCCCAAATAAAATGACATTTCCAAAATTTAAAAAATGGTTCGTCATTTTGCATACCCAATATATAATTAACAAGTATTTGCCCTTTCTATCATGGGTGGTCGGGAATATAACCCTAAAAATTTAAGGAGGTTGTAAATGTCATAAGCCCAAAAATTTTCTTTTTTTCATTTTTTTTTATTTTGAATTTTTGATATTCATTTAACTTTGGGCAATATCCCTTTTCCGTGATATATTTTTCCCTAAAGGTTTAAAAATGGCTTTTGTTTTCCCCCCGCGCGGACATGCCCATTTTCACGTCCCCAACCAAAATTGAAATTTTTTTTTTAAACTTTTTTTTAGAGCAATTTTCATGGTTTTTATTTATGGGGGGTTTGGGGGGGGAACATTGCCCGCGGTAGTCATTTGTTTTTTTGATATTTTGGGGAATTGTTTCGTAAATATCAGGGTTGTAGTCTTTGAGTGGTTTTGCAGTGTCTTAGTCACTATAAGACACTACTACACATACTACTATCTAGTCACAGGGTCAAAATCAGAAGATAAAGGAAACTAATTTAAAAAAGACGTAAGATTGTAGGAAAAAAGGGGAAAAATTTCAGAACTGACCCGGGAAAGGGATGCTGAAGACCCAGAATATGCACCACAATTGTGTTAATAATTATGCTGTCACAAAATCTGCATTTCCCGAAAATTATTATATTTGTCTTCATGTACCTTTTCCTCAAAAACTATTGCACATAGCTCTATGAAAATTGTACTGCTTATGTATCATGTATTTGCCGTGATTTGTTGTTTTTACAAAAGGGAATTCAATTATTCAAAACTTTAGATACTGAGTGTATTTACAAAAATTTTTAAAAAAATAGTGTGTTGGGAATAATTTTAAACAACGAAAATGAAGGAATTGTTAAAAAAACAGTGCTTGAAGAACATTTCTAAAAAATTTTAGTATTTTAAAATTTTAAAAAAGGTTTCATAAAAAGTTTTTAGAGAAAAAGGTACATAAACCCCAAACAAAATTTGGGAATTATATTCGTAAACATAGGCTGTACAACCTCTCCCTAAACAAAAATGTTCTATTTTGTTTGCTCATGAACATGATGACAATCAAATTCATTACATCGTTATACATATATGTAGTGTCGAGATTTATCAGCATGAAGTTCAAGTGACGAATTTTGATGACTGAAAATATCACAAAAATACTTTAAAAATTCGATACAAAAACATTCGGAAATGTTTACAATTGTTCATCATAAACTTCTACCCAAAAAACCCTCAATTCCATTTTGTAAGAGGCAGACATCCGTCCTCCATTACGCTTTTCTTGTACAGTAAAGTTTTAAGTGTTTAAAGCGTTCGCAAATTAGATGCTCTTTTCGTGCTGCGAGGAGCAAAGTGGGAAAATGTCTTTTCATTTGCTGCCCCTTGGACTTTTCGGCCGTGGTTCAACGAAAATTTTCTTTCCCGCAAAACCGCGAAAAAGGAACCGTTTTCGAAATGACCCACCCTAGAAAACAGTGATAAGGGTTACCATGAGGCATAGGGGCACTCATCAGCGTGGCATAGGAAAATTATCTGGGGTCACGGAAGGTAAATAATGGAAAAATTAAAAATAAAAATTAAAAATAAATTAAATAACTATAAGAGTTGGGAACGAGCATTGTACAGTGCTGGGAAAGAATAAAGTAACTAAATTTCTTTGGGGGAAAATCAGGTTTCCAGGTTTTTTTATTAATATTTTTTAACAAACCTTTTACACATTCTTTCGCATCATCAGATGACGTCAATTTCTGTTTTTTGGTGCGGGAAACTGCACCGCCTTTAAAAAAACTATTTAATTTTTCCCCGTCATTAAACGCAAAAAATAAACCCTTTTGGTAAATACGATAAAAAGACAAAAATATCAATTGTTATAGGAAATCTTGGGAAATTTTTCAAATATACTTTTAAATAATGAAGAATTTCAGATTTATTAAAAGTATTAAAAAGTTTCCCAAATTTAAATTTAAATTTGCGAAAGTAAATAGTCGGGACTGAAAATCTCCAAATGCATTTGAGAATTAAAAATTTTATAAAAAATTCTTTTGATCATTGATAAAAAGTGCAATGGTTTTTTAACCAATCATTGTTATGAACAATGTTTTTTTTTTAACATTTTAAAAAAAATCGTATAACTCAGTATCTTATTCTTTCATCCCAATAAATAATGAATAAATTAAATTTTTTTATGTAAACAATAATATATTCCGGGATGTTCTGTTCAACCAAACTGGTTTTTTTTTACAGTACCTTCCTTGGGCCCTAAAATGTGGATTCAAAAAGGAAATCAATTTTAAAAGATTTAAAGTCGCTTTTTACGCATTCAAAACCCCGTGAAGCTTTAGTGGGCCAAGGGCGACAGCGGGGGTTCTGTGGTCGCCTTTTCTTTGCCTCACTGCGGGTTTGTTCAAAGTAAAATAAAAAAACCATGTCTTTTGTTTTTCAACAATAATTATCGTTCATGTTTAAATTATCGGTTTTATAATTATTTTCTCGTCGTTTTTTGTCAATATTTATTGATCTAACAGATTTACAAAAAATATTTTTACAATAAAAACGGCTACTACAATTTTATAATTATAATAAAATTATTTGGATATTAATATAGAAAAGTTAATTTTTTAAAAAAATACTATATTTATATAAACTAAAAAAAATTGTTTTGACAGAATCTTTTAGCTTCCTTTTGAGATACCAGTGTGATTTAAGTAAAAAATATGTTTTTCATAAAACGTTTAGTAAAGAGGTTTTTCTTTTTAAAGAGAAATTAATTCTTTTTTGGGAAAAGTCATATTACACTATTTTCTTGGAAAATTCTCTTTAAAATTTTTTAAATTTTATTTCAGGGTTTTAAATTTATTTTTTCTTTGTTTCTCATAAAACTGCATTCACTGCAAGCTTTGGTTTAAAAAATATTTAACACGCGTTTCTTTAACAAAAAAACATGAACATCAGGACAGACGCCCTCTTTGTCATAATTCACACTCTATTTTGTATCTCGAAACCCCGTAGTAATTAAATTTTTAAATTACAAAAGTTAATGAAATGTCCATACGGTTTTAAATTGGGAAATTTTTTTTCCTCAAAAATGTCCCCTGTGTGCGTCTCACTATCGGTTTTTCTAGAAATTATTTTAAAAGTAGTACAACTCTTTACAAAATTTGGAAGGGCTTGAAACTGGGGTACTTGGGGGAAGGCGATTGTCGTAACAACCAAAAGTTGAGGTGATTTTGATGATAAATTAGGGAAAAAACAATAAACCGAATGTTGGGGGAAAAAAGAAATATTTCATAAATATATATCAACGAGTACCTGAAGTATCCCGGGTTTTTTGGGGATTTTTAACAGCTCATTTCTTTTTATTCTTTTTTAAATTTATCATTCTTTTTTTTCATTCATTCATTCTTTATTATTCATTCATTTTTTTATTCATTAAAACATTCCTTTTTTTTCATTCATTCATTTTTTTATTCATTCATTCATTCATTCATTCTTTATTCATTCATTCATTTTTATTCATTCATTCTTTATTCATTCTTTTCATTCATTCTTTATTCTTCATTCATTTTTTTTATTTATTTTATTTTCTTTATTTATTTTTCCCTTTTTTTATTTTTTTTATTTATTTTTTTCATTTTATTCATTCATTCATTCATTTTTATTCATCCATTCATTCATTCTTTCATTATTTATTTATTTATTCATTCATTATTTATTTATTTACTCTTTATTTATTTAGTTTTCGTGGATGTTAGTTACAGTTATTCACGTATCCGTTTCCTGAACCAGCCCACCCAATTCCGCCCGCTTCGTCCCCGCCCCCCCACCCCCGACCCCCTTTTCCCCCCCATCCCCGACCCCACCCCCTTTGCCCCTGCCCGCCCCCGCCTTTTTTAGCGCCTCCTTAGCTTTGGGTGTGCATCGCGCCACAAAAGGGTCAGGAAAGGGTTGTCACCGAGCGGGGACATCGCTGAATGCGCGCCGCCCGCCCGGTTTGCATAACGCCCTTCGCGCGAATATTCATTGCCAAAAAGGGCCCCGGGTGGGGTCCCCCAAAGCCCCCGGGACGCGATGCTCCTCTGTTGCGGAACTCCGCACCCCCAAGATGCGCACATGAGCGAATTTTTTGTGATTGACGTAGGGGGTTGTTTGACATTTGAAAGGGGCTTAAGTGATTAGTCAACAGGGGTTTACATCAATTCTGTGTGGGCTAATGATTCAATGGGGGTTTTCCGGGGGCGTCTACTACTATTTTAATTTTATTAGTCCCAAGTGTGGAATGCTCAAACTCTAAGCTCCGATTGGTGTCCCGGGATATTTCAAGTGTAGTTTTATGTTAGTGTAAGAGGTATAAGTAAAAAAGGGGGGAGGATGGGACAAGGAAAGGGGGAAAAAAATTTACGCGGGCCATGGCCCATTATTTTGGGGACTGTCGGCTTTTTCCCGGTGTTGATCGGAGAAACAACCCCAAAACTACCGGG
>CAXIVR010000005.1:56595859-56620859 GCA_964035755.1 Teleogryllus oceanicus | reverse complement strand
TATAATAATTGGTTTCAATCAATGGAACTTACAGGAACCATGGTTCTGTATAAATTCCCTTCCATCCCCCAAGGAAAGGGGAAAATATATTTGTACGTCAGACCCATGGTTAATTGAAAGTAAATTTAATAAATTAATATAAAATATCACAACAGTGTTGCCCGCAACAATAAAAACAAAATTATTTCATATGACCGTATCAGCTAGTACTCCCTTTAAATGTAACAAATTACACAATTAAATTTTTTTTATATTTCCATTAAAAAAAAATGAAACTCAGTAAACTGTCTAAAAATAGTTTATTGACACTCGTAGTAAATGTGATATGATTTTGGGGGCCCCGGTCATCCAGTCTCTCCAGCTCATTTCCCAACCTTTTCTACTGAAAAATAAAATTTCCCCACATTCATCTCTTATCTTAAAAAACTAATTTTCTTTTACTTTTAATTCCTTTTTTTTTCTAAATTATTTATTTTTATTACAAAAATAAACTACAATAATGGGGGAAAAAAAATTATGTTAAATTTTTCCCCGTTTTTTAATATCATACCCTTTCCCCCACAGGAAAAGTTTCCTCCCTTACTTTATATTTTTAGATCACCCTTATTTTTTTTGCTTTAAAATTACCATATATGTTTTCCCTTTGGTTCATTCAAACTGTTGTAGTTCATTTGTCAAAAATTTCCCAAACAATTATAAGTTTAAATTTAATTGATCTCAATCATAAATTTTGAAAATCACAAGTCTGATGTAAAAGAAACAATACGGTTGCAGAGGAGTCTGAAAAACAAATTTCCTTCTGTTGCTTGCCTAAAGCCCGTCTTTAAAAAGGCGTAAAAAGAAATAAAAAGGGGAGCAGACCAACACACGATCTTGGGGGGAAAGAAGCGTACAGACGTTTGGCCGAGATTCCTTTTTTTGACCCAAAAGGCTTCCAGAAAGGGGGAAAACCTTCTTTTTCCTCTCAAAGAGAAATGATTCGGAAAGCGGTAAAAAGATCTTCCTATGTCCTTTTTTTTTTCCCAAGGAGTAACCAAAATTCTCCCTTTTTGATCCAAAACCCCTGGTCGATGTAAAATATTTTTCCCTCTTTAAAAGGGGGGTTTTTCTGAGGGGGCCCCCCAGTGAGACTTAGGTCAAATGTATTCGTATTCGATAAATTGTATACAGATACTCCACGGTATTTTCAATATTTTCTATAAATAACTGTGTGTGTTTTAGCAATGATTTTGGAGATTACTGAGTTTAATAATAATCCTGATGTATACGACTTTATTATATTTCAAAAATTCTTTTGGGAATCAAAAGGAAAAAAAAATTAGAATAAAAATTCTCGTTGCTATGTGAATCTAACGAGTCAAATACAGTTTTAAGTTGTGGATGTTAGTGGAAGTTGATATTATACCTGGATCATTTTGAAAAAAACAAGCTTGTTTAATTATAGAGAGAATGTATCTATATTTATTTATTTAGAATCATCAGCTCACGTGAGGACGAGATTTCTTAGAAGTTATTAAAATAAAAAAATCAAGTTAAATTTGGGTTTTCCCTACATCAGTCAGCAACAAAAGCTGTTTAAATTTTTATTTCGGTTTTTCAAAAAAATTAGCTAAAATTGATAATATAAAAACTTCCGGAAATAAAAAATTCATTGCTTATTTTTTTTTGAGACTTATTTTAATTGCATGTAGAATCGGGAGTAATTGAAACAACTTTTGGGTAACGGGTTTACTGAATCGACAAACGGGAATCTCCCCCTTTAAATTAGAATTTATTCACGTTCAATTTAAATGCTTTTAGCTCAACAAGAGAAACTAAATGACATCGGGAAATGCTCCCATCAAAATTTATTTTCCGTCGAAAAAACATACATGAGAAAAAAGTACTTCAGAGCTTTTTGGTGAAATAAAACTGGAACCTTAATAAAATCATTCGTATAATTGCATTAGCGTACTCTCATATTTGGTGTTTTTTAGTTTGATTCAATCATATTTTTTATTAAGTACATCAAATTAGCGTGTTTCTTCCTCTTGATTTTAAAAGTGTTTGTCTCTGAAAAAAATGATGCATTTTTTGGGTACAGTATTATAATGAATTCAAAATTAGAAATTTAAAAAAAAACATTAAATATATTCATTTTAAAACGATTTCCCCCAGAATATAGTATACCATAAAAAAAAAACAGTGCCCACAGTTTTTTTATTTCTCAACCGTGCAAATATACCCGGGCCCGAATATCTCAAAAAATGTTTTCACCCCGCGAATTTGCATGTCTATCTGCCCCCTCGCATCCTTTTAAAACAAAACCATTGGCCCCTGGCAAATCGGGACAGAGAAACGCGCGATGGGCCCCCCACGCCAGGCTCCATAAAAACGACCATCGGCGCCCCGCAAAAGACAGGTTCGTTTAAATTGCCTCCCCCGACGCCACCTCCCCTACCGCCTACGCCTCCACCTCCGTCTCCGGCTCCGCCGACACCTCCACCCCTGGGGTGAATGAGTGGGTGGCTGAAGTGAGACGGAGCGTCCTTGGGCGGGGACGGCAAGGGGGAGGGGAAAACGGAGGGGGGGGCGGCAGGACAGCGTAAGGGAGTGGTTTGGGGCCCAGGTTTGGCTGGTGTGGGGCTGGGCGGGAGTAGCTGAAGAGGGGTTGCTGAGACCGGGTAGCTGACGCCGGGTAGCAGAAGCCGGGTAGCTGAGACCGGGTAGCTGAGGCGGGGTAGCTGAGGCGGGGTAGCTGAGGCAGGGGGGGTAGCGGGGCGGGGGGCCAGGGTGGCTGGGCAGGGTAGTTGGGGCCCCAGGGTAGCTGGGGCCGGGGGAGCTGGGGCGGGGTGGCTGGGGCCCCAGGGTACCCTGGGCCGGGGTGGCTGGGGCCCCCAGGGGCGGGAGGCGGGGTGTTTTGGGGCGGGGTGGCGGGGCGGGGGTGGCTGAGGCGGGGTGGCGGGGGCCCGGGGGGGCCCTGAGGCGGGGGTGGCTGGGGCCCCAGGGTAGCTGGGGGGGAGGTAGCTGGGGCCCCGGGGTGGCTGGGGCCCCGGGGTCCCTGACCCGGGAGTGGCTGGGGCCCCGGGGGTAGCTGAGGCGGGGTAGCTGAGGCAGGGAGCTGGGGCCCCAGGGTGGCTGAGGCGGGGAGCTGGGGCCCCAGGGTAGCTGGGGCCCCGGGGTAGCTGAGGCGGGGTAGCTGAGGCAGGGTAGCTGAGGCGGGGTGGCTGAGGCGGGGTGGTGGGGGGGCAAGGAGTGGCTGAGGCGGGGTAGCTGGGGCCCCAGGGGTGGCTGGGGCGGGGTGGCTAAAGGCGGGGTAGCTGGGGCCCCAAGGGGGGAGGCTGAGGCGGGGGGGGGCTGAGGCGGGGTTAGCGGGGAGGCGGGGGGTAGCTGAGGCGGGGGGTAGCTGGGGCAGGGTAGCTGGGGCCCCAGGGTGGCTGGGGCAGGGTAGCGGGGGCCCAGGGTAGCTGAGGCCGGGAGTAGCTGAGGCAGGGGTGGCTAAAGGCGGGGTAGCTGAGGCGGGGTAGCTGAGGGGGGGGCAGCTGAGGCGGGGTGGCTGGGGCCCCAGGGTGGCGGGGGCGGGAAGCTGAGGCGTGGTGGTTTTGGAAGCGGGCTCCCGGGTGGGGGTGGTGGTGTGATAACTGTGGGGGGGGCGGAGACCGGGTAGGGGAAAGCCGGGTAGGGGGGTCGGGTGGCGGGCCCGGGGTGGCGGAACCGGGTGGCGGGGAAGGCCGGGTAGCGGGGCTGGGTGGCTGAGGCTGGGCGGCTGAGGCCGGGTAGCTGAGGCCGGGAAACAGGCCGGGTGGCGGGGCTGGGTGGCTGAGGCTCGGCAGCTGAGGCAGGGTAGCTGGGGCCGGGTGGAGGGGGTGGCGGAGGCTGGGTAGCTGGGGCTCGGCGGCTGGGGCCGGGTAGCGAGGGGGGGTAACGGGGGCCCGGGGTGGCGGGGGCCCCGGGTGGTGGAGGCCGGGTAACGGGCCCGGGAGTGGAGGCCGGGGGGCTGGGGCCCCCTGGTGGCTGAGGCCGGGTAGCTGGGCCGGGTAGCTAAAGGCGGGGGAAGCTGGGGAGGGACAGTTAACAAAAATTTCGGGGGGGGACGAGTGAGGCACTGACGGAGGTGGCTATGGAGGGTGTCAGCAGGTGGGTTTAATCGGCGGCGCAGGTGGGCCCCCCATCGCATTATGCAAATGCGCCCCCCCTGCGTCCATCCGCGGTACAACGCCCCACCCACCCGCGCTTTGGGTCTGATCCCCCTCAAAAGCGCGACGCCGCGAGGCCGGCGCGCCCATCCCCTTCCCCCGGGGCCCTTTTCCCCCGGCGCCCGTTGGGGCAGATAGGGGCTTGCGAACCAATGCCGTCCTTTGATTCATTGGGCGCTGATATTCAGCGCAAAAAAGCGATGTCATATGTGTTTTTGATTTTCCCCGCTTGGAAAGGGGAAAAGCATCATTAACGAAAGGGATTTCAGAATGAAGTAAGAAAAGAATTAGTCTATTGCTGGGAGACTGCACAGGTTTTGAGCCATGAACATTAATAAGTAATTAACATCCAAATATTCATCTTGTCTCCTACACCGTGGGTGGTAGTGCCATATGTTTTTGTATGCTTTTCGGGAACTTCCATTCCCCATTGTCATGGGTGAATTATGTTAGCTACATAAAAACACCGTGAAATATTAATATGTTTATTGAAAGAATGCCCCATACATTCACAACTGGCAAAAAATGGAAATCAGTGACTTATTTCTGTTCAAAATGAAAAACAACGCTGTATACAGTACACAAAGGACAGACGCCCGGTTTTGGACAATTTTTAAAAACTATCAACCCTGTAAGTGTGACAATTCCCTTTTCCCCCAGTTCTGTAAACAGATTTAAGACGAAAAGGGGTATCTATTATGGTTCCACAAAAAAAATAACCAATGCGAATAGACTGAAAGTAAAGCGTTCTACAACCCTTTAAAAACACTTCTTGTGTCAAGTTTTCCCACGGGCAGATGGGGGGATGAGATAAAAAATGGAGAAGTGATGAAGGACAGTTGGAGATGTGAGGGGAAAAAAGGAGACGGTGGCACTGGATCTTAAAAATAACATTTGTTTCCCCTGACTTGTCAACAATGAAAAATGCACAACTATTTTGCTTTTGAACCGATTTCTTCCTTTATTACAAAACTGGTACTTCACTTTTTTTTAAAAATTTAAATCATTTTCAAAAGGGGGTCTTTTACGAAATAGGAACTGAAAAAACCCCAATCCCTCTAAAAACAGACTCATTTCACCTTTTTTTTAATACCCCTCCCACATTAGGTAAAAAATAAGAACATTTCTTGCATTTACCTTTCTCTTCCATCTTTTCCTTCTAAACCATTTCCCCTCTCTTTGGGAAAATTTTTTCACAATAACCTTGGTTGAAGGGATAACCTAATTAAAAACAATATCAGGGGATGACAAAAAATTTCCCTTCCCCTTTACACTTTGCTTATACCAAATTGCTCGGTCAATCAACTGAAGAGCCCCCGACTTAACGTCTATCAATGTAAAAAAAATTGAATAAACAAAAAGGGGGCGCCTTAATCCCTGTTTCGGCAGTACTCTAAAGAAAGAAGATCTTTTAAACCATGTCACTTTGGGCAGATGAAGTTGTTTTTTTCACTTCGAAGCATGAGTGATCAGAAAAATGGAGAGACACGAAATATATGTAAAAATTAAAATTTAATTTAAAATACAAAAGATAATCGTCCACGATAAAATTAAAAAATGCAATTTGATCTTTTGTGCAATTTTAAACAAACTCTTATTAGAATGGGTTAAACCCCAGTACCAGGGATATACTGTAGAACCCCAGACCAGGGGCGTGCTGATTGCATTGTTTCCTATTAAAACCAATTTTCCCTTTTCAAAAAAAATGCGGGAAATTTTCGGAAGGGGGGCTTAGCTAGTCTAATCTGTTCTAAATTTCAAATACAAATTACCTCTTCAGCTTTTTTCCCGGAAAGTTCATCGGATATTCACACACCTGTAGTTCACTGCTTGAACTTCACCGTACTCCCCCTCATTTCCCTCCCACCCGTTTCCCCATATTATGTTTTTTAAACTGACCCCCAACTCTCTCGTTTCTTCTGTTCGGTTGTTGTGACCAGTTATCTCAACATTTACCAGGATGTACAAGATAAATGCATTAAAATGCTGAAAATGGTGACGATCGTATTTCATTAGGTGGTTACGGTGAACGTCTAACTCCAGACTTCCTTACGTAATTCAATTTTTTCGTTTTGTGTTTTTTGATTACAAACTTCTCTACAAACTCAAATGAAATATTGCAAGAATCCGCGGGGTTAATTTTTTTACTGGGGTTACAAATTGTCTTCAGGAATAAAAGATGGCATTGCTTTAAAACTATAACGAAATTGATTGATTGAACAAAAGTATTATATTGATAAATTGATAGAACATAGCTATTCAATTTTGATTACTTTCAAAATAGCATAATATTTCCTTAAACATAAATCATAATAAATGTTTAAATTAGGAACGATGGCGGAGGCTGTAACAATCGTATTTGATAAAATCAGAGATAAAAAAATCTTTACCACCATGGTGGATGCAGTACCCTCTTTTAAAAGTCTCAGATAATAAGCCCCTTTTGACTCACGGGTGCTCAAAAGTCATTCATGAAACCGGGGACGTAACGTTACAGAGACTCAAATTCCTACTAAGAGGTCGCAACACAGTACGTTCGTCTAAAATCCCCATAAGGGATTTGCATTTGGAAGCGACTGTGCGTTTTCAAACCCCTATAATTTCTGCATCGAAACAAGGGGGTCATGCTTGGCTCCTCGTTGCAGCGAGACCAAACCTGTAAAGCTCCTAAGCATTGCAAGGGGTAGATCAAAACGACAAGCTCACATGCTGGCATGGGGTTACGTCTGAGTGTCAACACAATGTTAGACCCCTCGCGAGACAACACTCCCAGACGGACAATGAGCAGGGGGTGAAAATCCCACATGCACGGCGGGGGTTAAAGGGCCCCTCCCTTCGGATAAAAGGGGTCCTTGGGATATGCTCTAATCACTCATATTGGAAAGTTTTATTTCCAAGTTTTGTTGGCTAGATGTCAAAACCAAGCGCAAATTATTTTTAAAAAAATAAAATATTTCATCTTTTTGATAAAATTTTTGGGGGAAAAACTGTTTTTTGCACAATAAACAAAACTCTAATTTTTTTATTTAGCATTACCATAGGACTTTCTCGGGGGAAAACTAAGTTATTGATTTATACATGTTTCAATTTATTTTAGAAAACTGATAATCATTGTTTTTGCTTCTGATGTGCATTTTATTCAAAATATGTTGCAATTTGTGTTAGTTAAGATTTGAATTATTATCGTCTTTGGTTGTAGAGAAATAAAAACGACTTTCCCGAAAAATGACCATTCCCAAAAGCATGTTGAAACATTTTAAAGTCTTGAGGATCTAGTTTAATACATTTTCTTTTTTAAAAAGGGATACTGGCCATTTTTAAAATAAAAATTCAAAGGGTTTTATTTTTACATGCGAATGAAACCAAAAGGGTAACATATGGTAAACCTCAAAAAAACTAGTTTGGGAATAATAAATTTTAGCCGACCTTTGGGTAGCCAGAAAAGGGCTCGCGTTCTAGTCCCCCCTTGGGGATGATTGGTTGTCCTTGTCTCCCGTTTATATCTTGTTGTGGAGGATCAAGGGGGATCAGAGGGCCCGTAAATTTTGCTGGTGTCTAGTGTTGGTAAAAATGTGTCCCATCGGAAACCCTCCCTCATTAACTCTAATGAATTGTAATGCATGTCGCATCAGCAATAAAAAATAGAAATTCAATATTTTTTACAAGCCAACAATGTTGACATTGCCATCATCATTTAGTCAGACTTAAAACCTTCATCTCTGTTTTATTTTCCAGGATACAACGTAGTCAGACAAGATAGAATACACTAGCCAGGCGGCGGCGTTTAAAAGATTTAAATAAAAAAAACTATCCCTTCCCAAAAAAAACCCAATCCCATCACCGGATTAGAACCCCAATTACCCTCCCCCGCATAAATCTAACATAAATGTAAAAAATAATTCACCCAAAAAAAGAATAATTTCACCAACATGTAACCCCAAACACATTGATCACCCGCTATACTCTTAGGTGACCTCAATTCTTAAAAATCCCTAGAGGTGCAAGTCACCAATGCCCCGGACTTCAACCACCAATTTCTACGTACTGACAGATTAAGATTAATCACCTCTCCAAATCCCACGTAAAATCCTGGGGGACCGGAAACAATTTGGGTATCCCAGATATAGGAATAACCAACATAAAAGTCCAAGCTTTACACAACTTCTCACATTGAACTCGACTCGGACCACATAGCGGTCTTTATCGCCATAGATCAGACCCTCCTCCGTCCCTCACTCAAACCAGTTCTTAATACATACAACTGGAATTGGGTCTATTGAAAATTATCAATCACCAAACACCAAATTAAAAATTTTGCACTTGACCGGAAAATATGGGGCTAATAAAAAAACAATCCCAAAAAAAAATTTAAACTTTATCTAAAACCCGAAAAATTTCCCCCCACGTAATAATAATAGTAATAATAATAATAATAATAATAATAATAATAATAATAAATTTAATAATAATAATAAAATGGCTTAATAAAATAATTCAAATCAAAACTAAAACGAGAAGGCTCTGGCTATCTCTTAGAGCGCCGAGTCTAAAATCTGAACTAAAGGTTTTAAGAAACATCTCCAGAAAAGCCATAGCAGATTTTAAGCAGACCAAATATAATAATCTAATACAATCTTTAAACGTCCATAACAATTCACTTTGGAGTTCTAGTAAAAAATATACTAAGAATATTACATTACAAAAAGATAGAATATCCCATCTTTAATCACTCGCAATGGCAAAAAATATACTGTGACATACCAAAAATGACGGACATTTTGTTAGGCTAATAAAGGTCAAAATGTTGTAGATATTGCAAAAGAAGTGGGTTTCTATGGTGCAGATACGCAGATGACACCGTAGCAACGCGAGTTCGTCCTGAGACGTGGGTCTCTATGGTGCAGATACGCAGATGACATCGTAGCAACGAGAGTTCGTCCGGGGGATACCGTAGTAACCGGAAGAGCTGTAAAGTAAACACGCACGGTGCACCGTAGCAACGCGAAAAAAACACAGAGAGAAAAACAGCGAACTTTGAAGGGTGGGCCAGATTGGGAATTATGAATTTCCGGCTCGTGTCGTGGTGGTGAACAGATCGCTTGTGCGGTTTTTCTTGAGGTTAATTATTAAATCGAGACTTGTGATATTTCGTGAGAAAGAACATTGAACTCGAACTTAGAATATTTCCGCATTAAGTGTACCCTCGCTTGCACAAAAAATGGGCGATGTCCTGAGCCGAACTTTACCAGAGTTTTCCGACCCCTGCCCCGCCCTGCGGAAATCAGGCTGACCAATCCGCTTTAGCTTCTTTTTCAGGAAGCGGGACTATTCATCTTAAACATTAAAAATGGCGTGATCGAGTTATATTATAGTAAATATTTGAATATGAATATTAAATCAACCAACAGTTTTACATAAATTTTTGTATATACATTTAATTACATAAATAAAGGCATGCAATTTCCCAGTAAAAACATATTTTAAAACTGTTATAAAACGGGTTTTGCAAAAATAACCTGGACAAACTATTAAGCTCCTTTCTACATTTCGTCGTTTATTATTGTAATATTTAATATAAAATGCAAATAATTTGCATTGTATGCATTATCTAACCTAGTTATTTTATTAGTAAAATTAATAATTTAAAAGAAATACGTTTTAGAGTCAGTTTCACAAACAGTCTCCGAGATAGCAGCTTTCAGTTGTGAAAAACTTCATCATCAATTTCTCAGATGACCAATTAAATTTTATAGGTCGCGAACATTAATATTGTAAAAAAATAGTTTTGATATAAATACTAAATAAATTTAAAAGTTTTTAAAAGTTCATTTAGTCACAATGAAAGTTTTCTTCTGCAGACATTATGATTGGTAAGTGCAGCTGTAAGCAAAGAATGATTTTTGATCTTTTGTTTGGGGATCACAATTAATTACCTCTTCAATCTAACGTTAGGGTGATTGCATTTTACATGGAGTTCTTTACCGCAAATATTAAAATCATATGTGTTTACCAGTCTTTGAGGATTTTGCGTGAAATCAAAACGACATATGACTCTTATATAACATTTAATATCTTAATGTTGAAAAGTAAACACCAGCTTTCGTCTATTGTGTGAACATTGGAGAACACACACACACACACACACACACACACACCCCAATACACAAAACCAACACACACTCATATCAATATATTACTTACTTTAATTTATGTATGTTTTTAATCAACCCAAGAAATTAATATATTTATATTATTAAAACAAGTATATTTTATTACGATATTTTTATTTTCGAAAACGAGCAATGCACACAAAGTTTTCCCGTCATCGGAATGTTACCCCCACTTCTTCTAGATAAGCAGACCTTAAACACTTTTTTTGCTAATCCATTAAGAATCACTAGAATTCTCCTGTCATAAATTATTTCAAAATTGTAATTGTTAATAATGTTTCAAATTTTGTCAAACTTAAATCTGTGTCACGATAATCGTTAAAATGAAAAAGGACCCTCTTCTGAAAATATTGTTGCAAAATAAAATTTTCTCTATTTTCAAAATTTTTTCATTTCTTAAAATTGCCAATTTTTTGGGATATGTGTTCACTAACGCATCTTCAGTAATATTGCACTGCATATTCATAATTTTTAATGTTGTTAATAAATATTGTAAACAAAATAAGCAATTTTTTTTTTTTTTTGGGGAAAAATTTCATTTAAGTTATCAATATTTATAAAGTAATTTAATTAAAGTACTATAATATGAATTAAGGTTGAATTTTAAAACTATAACTACAATATTTATTATTGTTAAAACCCATTACTACTATATTAAAGTAAACGTTTTAAAATGTACTGCCCATTGATTGATAGTTTGTGTTCGTATATGTATATCTCACGCAGAGACGATTTACAAAGAAAATCTAAATAATAACGAAATAATCTCAATTTATAATTCATTGGATTTGGTCGCACACTTCGTGACCACTTTAATGAGGTCGGAAGAAGGAGAAATCTGCGCTGGGTTCGTAACCAAATCTTCGGGGTCACCATTGCTTTCCCTTTTTACTTAAGTCTTGGATTCCGAAAGTGATACTAGATATTTCAACATTAACGGAATACATTTGCATACCAGGGAGAAAATGATGAACAATTGTCTGGAGTTTAAAAAAATCTGCCTTTGGAATACTGCATCAGAAGTCCTACTGGCTATTGTAATTACATTTTCTGTCATTCGTCCGATAAACTGCCGAACACTTTCCGGTGAATTATGTTATCGCCGCTAAAGGAAAGATTTCCAGGTTAAAGAGACCACATATGTTATTGGTGGATCGAAAATAGTTTTTAATTGTGGAATTGACATTATTCATTGGTGCAACATACAAAGAAATTGAATTTACTATTTGTGCTATTTTTCTCTTTTCACTTCAGTCCCGTCAATTTTCGAAAACATAATTCAATTTTTTTACCTAAATACAATATTTTCGACCTGTCAATTCGGAAGAATAGTTGTTCCCATTGAAAAAGCGATCATGCCGATAAATGGACAACGTTTACAAATATCATAAATACCAAATAGAGTAATATCTGATATTTGTGATCAAAAGGGACTCCCCTCTAGAAAATAATCAAATTTTCTTTGTTTTCATTTAATTTTTTCAAATAAGAACAACTTTGGTTTTGGTTTGGATTCCGGCAAGATCAACAGATCTTGCCCCCTACTGCCAGCAATAAAAACAAGGCTTCTTCATCGGATCTTCCACTTCGGGTTTAAGGTAATTATTAAATTCTTAAGCGAGTATTTTACAGTTCTAATGACCGTTTTCAATCTACACCAATGTTTTTTATTCCTCAGGCATCATCCTCTATTCTTGTGCCCTTCATTGTCAAATCCATGACGTACTTACAGATTTTTGGCTTTCCTCGTTTTCTTCTTTCGAAAGGATTCACTAAAAAAGAAAATTTTTTGATATTCTGTCACATGCATTCTGCAGCATACCATTGGAGTTGTTTGGATTCTACATTTTCGACCACTTGTCTCTCAATCATTATTATCTGTCTAATCTCTTCGTTTAGTATTCTATCAAACAGTATACTGACAACATCGTCCCAAAAATTCTTTTTCATAGCATTCAACAGGGGTTTTGGCATCATTTTTAATTCTAATTTCGATTAAACGTAACACAGCTCTCCCCCATTGTCTTGTATATTGTCTCTTTTTTTTGAAAATGTTTGTCTATAAAATATTATGAAGTCTACTAATAATTGGCCTTCTAGCTTATTTTTAATAAAGTCAATATTTTTGGTCCCCTGCCCCTAATATTCACTCCGATATATAAATTCCTTCTGGAAAATACCATTTCTTTCTAGATCATATCGAGATTTCCCTACAACCATGTGTCTTGGACTTTACATTATTTATTTTGAGTCTCCATTTTTATGTTTTATTAATTTCTGGATTAAATGTTACAGATACAAAAAAATATTATTTTCTAATTTTTCAAGTGATACTGACCCCAAAAAGCGGAAATGTATGAATTCAAAGGTTTTTGCAGCCGTTCTCGAAGTCTTAAACGATATCCACCAACATTTTTAGTTATTTGGATTATGCACTAATCAAACCTTTCAACTTTTTGTTTTATGTCTTGCATGACTTATTAGGTGTCTCCTAAAATAATGTAACAAGTATTTCAACGTCAAGTTAAGGGTAAAGAACTTTTCTGATGAAATAATATTATATAAAAAAAAGAACTTCATCCTTCATCTTCATTACTATTTTTACCACTAGTTCATTATGAGAGAAAATGAATATTTTCTAGGATGAAGAGAGGGCACGTGACCCTGAGTCTTTTATTTTGGATCCGGGGTTTGGGGATGGTTTAGTAAAATAGTTTTAGCATACTCTTGAATGAATGATTGAGAAGAATATTTAATAATGGACTGTTTATTAATCAATATCATTCCCCAAAATGTAGCCTTTAGAATGTTAGCAAATGGGCATGATAAACATATTTACTTCAACTAATAATCGAATATTTGTTATATAAATACAGGGTTTTTAAAAACCAAAATTATTTTTCAACTTCATCACTAACTTATTCCTTAAAATTTATCTGCGTGACGCATGTTAACAAACACTTCACATATTACATTTCTGTATACTTACGTATATACAGAGTAATATACATGTATAGAGAATGTTATATAATGCTCGCAAAAAAACTGCGCTTTTTCTGCGAAAAATCATTGCCGCGTTCTGGTACGAAAAACTGAATCAAAAAATTGCTAAATTAAGAAAAAGTCCTCTAACACGCGGTGTACCCAAAATTCCAGTTTGTGGATCCGTGATCCCAAAAACCAATTGGAAACAAAACGTCCGTCTGTCCGTCTGATACAACTCTAGGCGCCTAAACCATGCATACGATTTTTCCAAAATTTGAAGAAACCCCTGTCGTTTTCGCCGAGCTGAAGCATGCGATTTTGAAAAACATTCATTAATTTTGGGGACTATTTCTACCCTTTCCCGGACATTTTAAATTTTTTCAAAAACGCTCAATTTTCTGTAAATTTCTTGTAAGAACTGTTTACTCTATAGTAAAATACGCTTATAAAGGTAGAATATTTTCCAAATTTTTCACGGTTAACTCCGAATTTTGAAAAATCACTAAAATTTCAATATTTTACCGCATCTTACTAAAACTACAAATTAAAGATAAATTTTTTGCTTCATGAAATGTGTTGCTTATAATTAGATTTTTTAATAAGGTAATGCAATTTTTTAAGTTTTAGTTGATTTCGCACAATATGCGTCAATATTTGCAATTTTAAAAATTTACATAAACAAGATTTCCTCAAAAACGGCCCCAAAATTTTTTTCTTTAAATTTTTGGTTGGGGTAATGCCAAATTCAGATATCCTTTGACATAAACGAGATATTGCTCTATTCTATTGTTTTTAAAATTACACAAATGAAATTTTTGAAATACCTCTCGCTTTAATATGAGCATTTGAATAGATTTATAGATTATTTAACTTGTGATGAAGTGCTTCAAATGACTTTAGAGGAGTTTTCAAAACTCAATAGATTCCGTAAAAAGAGCTATTTTGAACCGAAAAGTTGAAAATGAAAAAAATGTATTTTGTGCGGCGATAGATGTCAGCTGGCAAAGACGGCAAGAACCTTGTGAGCTGGCGAACTAAAACAGTCCACATAGGAAATTATAAACATTTGCTACGAGAAGTCTGTCCATTCTGAGCACCTCTAGTTCTTCATATTTTGGTAGTAGCGAAGTGTAAGCATTTCTTAATTTTTAAAAGCAAAAAAAAATTTAGCTAGAAAACTTGACCAAAGTGAGACACAATAAATAAAGTTAATTACAAAGGACGTAATACTCTATTAGGGTTTGGGGAAAGGGAAAGACTTTCCCAAAGTAAAACAAACGATAACAGGAAAATATGGAGTAGTGAATGATCTGGTAAACGACCAGTAATCGAAAGTACATCAAATTTTTTCCCGCAGTTTTGTAATGGTATCTTCTTGCAAAGAAAGGAATGTTTAGAATTTTTGACATTGTTATTAGGAATTTATTTTCATTGCTCGTCAAGTAAAAATCCGCTGATATCGTACGGGATTTGAACAGCGTTCCTCTATTGTAAACCACGCACCTAAGCGATTGCGCTACCAACACAGTCGTACTAAGCATTTCGTGAACTTACTCAATTAAGAATCTTACAATTTTGTCTTCAAACTCATTGCTTTTCCCCCTTCTGCAATTTAAAATATTAAATAAATTACCTCTAAGAACAGTAAGAAAGCAAAGAAATCTACGCGGCACTATAAAATAGTTAATTCTACAAGAATGTTTCAGTTCAGTACTATGTAATTTTGCAGGCGCTTCGGTTCTAGCCTGACGCTTAACCTTATCGCCTCTGCCAAAGGTGAAAATTATTAGACGTGATAACGTTGGGCTAGAACAAGTTTCGACAGGCCCGACATTCAGAATTCAATTTGCTGCAAGTAATTACTAGAATCTAAGAAACATTTGACTTCAAGAAAAATCACATATCATTACGCAGTTATTTCTTTTGTTCATCTACTCACATTTATATAAAATAAACTCTTATTTTCTCGTTTTATTGGTAATGTTTTCTTAATATAACAAATGTTACACTATTACCAATTCTTCGTTTTTGAAACTCTCAAACGACAATCGTAAACATACCTTAAATTATTGAAAAGGAAAAAGTATTAATTAAAATCTCACATTGTCAAAAATAAAAGTTGCATGAACAGGCCAGGACGTAAACTCGGGGTTTTCCCAGTTCTTCAAACAAGCACCTGAACTCCCGGGGCGTCCCCCCCGCAGTCACTTATACAATGTTTTACATATTAGAAGGTGTTGACGAGTGATACTTGATGAGTTTGCTAGCTGAAGACAGGGATGTTGCTTGCAACGAAAGAAACGAAAAGTACGATTTCGCAAAATCGGTTTTGAAACGTTTTAATAGTAAGAAAAGAAAAACGGTTTCTTTTGCAGTTTTGCATTTCGCAATTTTTTAAATTGTAAATATTGCTTGCACTTTTGCACGAAAATGCCATCATTTCAAGAAAGCCTACATGATTTTTTATAGAACGAATTATGGACAACAAATTTCATTTGAAAGACAAATCTGTTTTCAATTTTGTAGTTGCAGGAAGACGCCCCAAAATGTTCAAACTTTTAAAATTTTCAAAAATTAAAGGGTTAAACCCATGAAATTGGAACTATGTCATCCTTCTAAGTGTATTTACTCTATTCTTACCAGAAAATTCGGCCTTTTTTGAAAATTTGAAAATGCCCGGAAAGGCTTCATGTAAAGTACCCCCAAATTTCAAAGATTTTCAAAATTTCAGCTTCAACTACAGCCAGAAACAGGTTTCTTCAATTTGGAAAGGTTTGCATGTGTGGTTAGGCGCTAGTAGTAATCACAGACGGATGGACGGACGTTTGGATAAAACCACTTTCGACTCCAAAACGTGATTACCGTTTAATCGCGAAATCGATTTTCCGCTGTATTACATAACTTTCTCTATACTACGTATACGCACGAATACACTCTATATACGTCACATACAATATACTACTATACCGTATATTCGTGCGTATTGAAAGTAAAAACGAAGTACAAGTTTGTTTTGTGCTGAGATAACGAATTATCATAGTTCAAAATCCATCTAAACGTATTACAGCAGTTCCAAAAGGTGAGATAAAAAAAACAGTACTGAAATTTTCTGCATTCGATTGTCATTTCAAAGGTGAGTTTATTTTACATAAATGATTCATATTGCAAAATATGAATGTATTTATCTAATCAAGAAAAACGAGTAATTTGTCAAATCTGGGCACGACGTTGTGTAAAAGCGGTGACAAATATCAAATGCGTGGGAATACGGGGCCCAAGAACCAACTGAAAAACGCATTTTTCCGGAAACTCAGTGGTCAGAGCAACTGGTCGTAAATCGAACGATGCGGGTTTGATTCCTGTCCGAAGGAATTACATCTTTGGTACTCAATTAATACGGTTATCAGTCACAATATGGATATCACTAACAAACAGGATAAACATTTCCTCATATTTCATTTCCCAAAAAAAGTGCAGAGTTGTGACAAACTTTTTGGAAGTGAATGCAAAATGTATGTCAAAACGTTCACTATCTTAATTCCAAGCGAGGTTAGGTTAAATTCTTACTAACTAATTATAAATAAATGCACATTTGTATAAATATTTGTAATAAAGGGGATCAAACTAATTACATTATATAGTATAAAAGTTCAGCAAAGATCTTATAAAACAATAAATAAATACACGTATTTTCCGCTAAACATTCTTATCTTTTTAAATTTTCAGACTTAGGTAAAAGAACGGGGGAAAAGAAGAAAAAGGCATCGCGCAGAACTCGATCCTCAATCCTCCCATTTAAAACCCGGTGTCAAACGATTTCAGCTACAGAGGTTATTGGTCTTTCAGTAATCTGCAAGCCTTAATGTATCTAAATACAAAATATTTGTTCTGTAATTTTTTCCATTTTTTCTGAGAGTAACATTTAAGAGTAATAAATCATATTCTCTAAACATATTCGTTCTCAAGCAGTAATTTCAGGAAAATGCAATATTAGTCAATGATGTTTTTAACAATACATGATAATATATTTATTTATCGAACTCCGTTATCATATTTATGAATTTTATAATAAATTTAATATTTGATTTAAAAGAACGACTTTATCCCAAAACATTTTGAGATCGAAATTCGCACCTCCTTGTTTTTCCTATATTGAGACTAAATGACAGGTGATTTGTGCATTGGATCACCTAAAAAGCATGGCGAATAATCATTGGATATAACTAAATAATTAAAATTCCTTATTTTCTTTGTGGAAATTGGGGTTGATTGAATGTAACCATTTGTCTCAGTCTCCGCACTAAAGATAAGCCGTATCAAAACATTGTTTATTTAAAAATGGAATCATAATAAAAAATATTGATTTCTTTCATGCCATCAAATCGTATTTTATTATGTTTGGAGTTCTCATTTTGAAATGGCTCCACCTACGAAGTTTTCATTAAAAATTTTAAGAAGACCATAAAAGAAATAAAATTATCAATTTTCAAACAATTAGGGATGCGTTCTGTTAGATTATCACAAAGGAAAACAAAAATGGTAATTTAATGAGTTCGAATAGTCTCTAAGGTACTTTATTAAACGTGTAAAAAAGACATATTCCTTTCTCAATTAATAAAAAAACAGAAGAAATTACCTTTTGCAAAATTTTATAATAAACCACAGACTTGTTAAGGATTCTGATTATCTCTAGAACTGTTAAATATTAAATTACTAGTGATTATACAACTTGGTACAGACTTTTTTATATTATTTCTAACGATTACATAAATATGATAATGATATTGCAATTGAGACACTGTTAATATTTTAGCCATCTCTTAAATTTCGTTTCGTCACATTGTTGGAATACAAGATACCCGCACACAATCTTAATATAATCCATTATCGTTTACAAAATCAAGTTTGTTCCTCCTTGCAAGAATTTTGGAATGTCTCTCTCGTGATGATAGTGATTATGTGTTCCAGGCATCAGGTAAAAAAATACATATTCGGCGGGATTTGATCTGGCGTCCATTCCTCTATCTACTCGCGTTTAATCCACGGAGCTATCACAAAGGTACCTTTCAGCACCGATGAGGGTGTTGTAGAATGAATTCTATCTTGAAATTTATTGTTCTTATAATGACAACATTTACTTCGAGTTACACAAACTCCCTTCTTGATAAGAATGTGGAATCATCAACGCGATACTATTCATAGTTGATTCTAGTTAGAAATATTTCGATTCGAAAGTCTTTGTGTAGGGCTCGCGAAGTAGCTTCTATCCTGCGAACTGCTATCTTGCCCCCTCCCTTTTCTTCAAGGTGATCTCCACATTACGCGATAAGACTGAACTGTAACTCGTCGGGAAAAACCAGTCTGAAATACAGAACCGCGTAGTATTAAGGAAGTAACTATGTGATTTTTTAAAAACCCAAATTCACAACTAAAGAATTCGGACAAATTTGCATTCGTTATTCAGAAAACTTGAACTAACTTGAATGATATAATGCTAAAATATTTTAATTATCTGCAAATAGTTGATTGATTGCTTCTTCAAGAAATTATAATGCTTATAATGTAAACAACAAGTAGTTGCACTACAACGCAATACTTTCTTCTCTATGTCACTGCTCCAATATTATACTATTACATGAATTGGGAAAAGAGTTTTCAACCAGTAAGATCTCTATTTTCAATTTTGTAGTTTTGAAAAGTTAAATTTTTCAATTTTTAAAAATATATAGGTTCCTCGAAAATAGGACGACCAGCGCCTCGGTCAGATAGTACAGAACGGAGGCTTCGTTCGTAATGATGGACGACAAACCGCCTTTTTACGGCCCTAAGTCTTTTTAAAATTAATATTAATTACAAAATATTGGACATATTACTACTGAAATCACACCATAACAGGAAATAATATCACCTTCTGGATTCGAACTCACGTTAACAAAACTGACAGCGTACCTATGACGTTAACCATTGGCTATAGCGGTTTCTGTTTCAGTTGCCTAGAAAGTAGTTAAATATAATAAACCTAAGCAATGAAATCGTTTCAATATATTTTTCGTTTTCATAGGGCAATCCTTTTAAGTTTAAATATACTGTGATATATAATATAATATAAAAATGTATAATATGAGAATATTAAATATATTAATATAATATAATTATATTTTAATAGAATCGAACTTTTCTTATAGAAAGAAAGTACAATATTTACTTTTCCCCATGCTATATGTACCATTGTCATAATAAAACGGAAAGGGACTTGAATTATTCGAGGGAAAAAGTCTAATGTCTAGAAGTAGGACAGTTTTAAAGAATACTAGTGATGCTAAAACAGGCTCTTTCTCACCCTTTTTCACGGGAAAATTATCGAAAATACTAAAAGTTTCGAAAAATTGCACATGATCTTATTTAAAAATCTTATCTTTAAGGAAAAGTTTCATCAAGGGAAAAATCTCAAATTTCAATTTTTACTTGTAGGAATACTGAAAAATCAGTTTTTAAAAAGAAAATGAGACCTGCAATATTCTCTTAAATCACTTCCCACTATCCCAAACCCTAAAATGTAATAAAAAATTAGAACATTTGTTTGAACATTTGAAAAATGTCCCAGGGCTTCATGAAAATACCCTCCCCTAATTGAATATCGGTTTTTAAATTCAATTTTAACATCAGCCAGATCGTTTGGGAGTATTAATTTTGGTGAAAATCGCTGAACGGTTTAGCCGCTAGCGTTGTTCAGGGACGGACGGACGACATTTTACCGTCAGTCGATTTTTCGCTATCAACCACCACAAAACATGGATTCTGGCTACACCAAGATTTGGAGGATTTTTTCTAAATTTTAAATGGATTTTTATTTCATTCACAGGCCGTGAAATGCGTTTTTCTGCAGACAATTCGCCGTTTTCCGGGAGCATTCGTAACTTTTTCTACTCCAAGAAGAAATGCAGTCAAATTGGGAAAAATTTTGATTATGCGTTCACGGAAAAAATTTTTATGCTTTCACTGCAAACAATTTCCAAATTTAAAACATTTATACAATTTTTATAACTTCATTTTTAGAAATTTGTTATACCGAGAAGAAAAAGTAAGAGTTCATGAGAAATTTGAAACAGATTATAATTGTATGTTGAAAAAACCCAGAGATATTAATAAAAAGGGGACATTTACTACAGTATTTGTAATAACGGTATAGTGTATTCGAATGAAAAGTGAAGTAAAAAGAAAGAGTTCTTTTCAGAAAGTTTCAATAATGCAATATGAGCATAATGTAACATACCCTCCAGAAATATTGGGAAAATCATTGGATTCAAATCCAATGAACTTTTTATATAATATCAATTTTGAAAAGAATACATTGATTTAGAAGTCAGTAATGTTTTAATTTTTTGCGGGACCATCTACACAGGTCCTTTTCCTACAACGAGTCTAAAATAAATACATGTTCGCAGAGTCTTTTTTGGGAAAAATTTTTTGGAGTTCGTGATTTAAAGCCAATTTTCCTTCAAAACCCTAAATACTATTTTACTTGATATCATTGTTTCTGTAGTGTGCTGCGCATTCGAGAATGTAAAATATAGTAAAAAATTTAATGAAGTCTTAACTCAATATTAGTCAATTATTTTCCAATCATGTTCCTCAGCTTAAAAACTATGGAAATATTGTTGAAAGAACATTATTAAATTCAGTGGTACTCAGTTTAATAAATATGTTTATTTTACCAACGAAAAGGGAAAATTGAATAAAATATGATTGGCTACAATGAATATCATTGAATTGTAGAAAATCTCTGAGAGAGATGAATATTAGTTATAAATAATAATCGAAATTTGCTGATATATTTTAAAAATTTTATTTTGATTAAATAAAATTCCGTTTTATAATACTATTTTGCCAGGGAAAAAAGTCCTTAGGTTTTATTAGGCAACGAATTGAAACTCCGATTTCAAATATGTGAAACTTTCTTTGACAATTTGGAAGTTGTTGTTTTTATATATTTTAATGTCTCTTTTTAACTACTAGGTCATTAACGACCACTGTGACTTTTTATGTTTGGGGTTTTCTGTAGGGAGAATACAAGGACATCACGAAAAATCTATGTCCGAGGCGGAACCCGGCCCTTCAACAGGAAGCTCAGCCTTGTCGTCCATTTTCCTCTTTCTCCCAAAACCTTTGACATCCCTATATCAACATCAAATCATCAAGATATCGCAATTCTCCATCATTTGAATTACGTTTTTTCCTGTGTCCTGGCCACGTGGGATAAGTGGAAATGAAACCTCTGACTAGGTAGTAAAGTTGGCCTCGAGGAAGCAGAAAGACATCTTTTTGGTAATATCTACTCTTACTCAGATTTTATCCAACGTTGAATTTTGAGTGCAAGCAGAGTGCAGAACTCTTTTCAAACTCACAGGATCATAAGACCCTTGTCGTGGTCATCCGTGGCTCTAAGCCCGAGGCAAGAATTTATTCACCTTCGGATCGGGCACTGCCACTTTTCGCACGGACATCTCGTGATTACCCACCCCTATCCCCGAAATGAAGAACAGACCTTACTGTTAAGCATGCTCCTGTGCACTGCCCATAATGAAAGAGCCGAAGAAGCATAGTTTGTCGACTAAGAAGAGATGCTGGCTACTGTCCTCTGCAAACTCTTCAAACTTTCTTAGCTATGGATTTATAAATCTAATACGCGTGAAGGGGATGATTTTAACATCCTTTATAACTAATTTTGGGTTTTTGATGTAACTGTCTTTTCATTTATTTCATTTTTTAAAAATTTGTCATATTTTACTGTTTTACTCTTTTAATCTTTTATATTTAAAAAAAAATTTTAACGACTTTTATACTAATTTTCAAAAATTTTGCGAATAATATTGAACTATGTAATTGACAAGATATTTGAGCACAATACACAGTTCTTTTATATTATTAAAGAAGGTATGAAGTTTCATTTCGTGAAAATAATAAAGACTGTAGTTTAGTTTTCAGATTTGAGAACTTATGATCTCATTGAATCTCTTGTTTTCCGTGTTGATTAAACCAAATGTATTTAGGTTCGATATGCATTAAATTTGGATCTTTGGGAAAACAAACTTTTTGTCATGCGTATATCTTACATGCTAAAATTATTTACAATTAATTATTAAAAACAAGGACGTGTGTTTCCTGTGAATAAAACCGTTTCTTACTTCAATATCGATAACCGTGTCAAGGTTTCCAGATGTTTGAATTGCGAGAGAGCTTCTTGAATCGAACTAAACACTCCAGAAACTGTTTCTGGGGGTCATACAAAAACCTAACATAAATTGGAAAGATAATACGATTCGGGCACTGTTTCTTAAATATTTAATTGGAAAATTGTCCCGGTTTAAATTTTTAACTAAATACTAATCTCTTTAAAGTTTATTCAAACAAATTTTGTTTCTTTCTTAACATTTGTTTAAGAAAAATTTCATTGATTCGTAACATTTTAAGGTTTTCAAATTTATTCTTTTTTACTACGTGGTTATTCAAAAATATTTAGAAAATTTTAACTTCATGTAGATTTCCACAAATTAAAAGAATTAAAATTTGCTGTTTATATTATTAGCTATTTATTAAAGATATCAATTATTACAATTTTGCTATTAATTTTATGTAATGTGATATTTGAAAATAATTAATTATGTTAGCGCCTATTCAGGCCATATCAGATTTGTACTGTTGCCTGTATATTACCTTAAATAAATAAATAAATAAAAAAATCACTGGGGAAGGGGTAGATATAATCTTCGCAGTGTAACAGAAAAATAGCAACTTTTGAAAAAAATATGAAGAATAAGACAATTATATTTTCGAAATATTTCTAATAGAGGTTCCTAGTTCCCTTTTTACGATTATCACTATAAATTGCATCAATTTTTCAAATAGTCTAAACAATATTAACAATAGCAATTTTGCAATGATAATCTACTTGGGGCACCCGGCAGTGATTTTAATTGATTAACGAAATCACTGTTTGCATGCACCTGCTCATATAGAAAAAATGGGCGATTACATTTTCATAATGCGTAATAAAATGTGTGTATTGCTTGCATTTCCTTAATAAAGGCGTAATAATGTCAAAATACATTTTTTTAAATACGTGAACATGAATTTCAATTTGCTTGATAGAAATGTGTTATTATGTAAATCATTATATTTGTTTCCCAAAAATTTTTATGTAATAGTTAGTGTTCCTTGCTTTAGAACCATTAGCATTTTTAAAATAGTTTGTAGAAACAAAACTTTCAATACTATTAATTTAATCTGCCACAAATTTCTACAATATTAGATACCATAAATTAGACTTCATTTTCATAGTAAAGAACTCGATAAAAATGTCACAGCCCCTTCCGTGACCCGCTGCCCCTTGGGTTTGTCAGCGTCCACGGGGTTCAGAACCAACGTCCAGTGCAATTGGCGGAGTGATCTCGCGCCCGCGCGCCCAATCCGTTTTGTTTCGTGCCCCCTCCTGTTACCTCCTCTTCCCTCTCACCCTCCTCTCCTGTTCCCCTGCTCACGTTAAAAGGGGGTCATGACCTGGGAAAATTTCTCCGCTGGAGATAACTAGGGGGAAAATCTTCGAGGGAGGAAGGGGACGTGTCTGAAACTTGGGGCAAAAGCCAATGATAAGACGGATACGCCTCGACGAGGATTGGCAAGTGTCCATCGATGGTTGTCCCAAGCTGTGGAAAAGCCAGATTTGGCCGCACAAGGCATCGCCCATATTCTGTGAGAGTGGGTATACAATGGGAACTTGTAAAATTTACATGTAGTACCATTGCAAACTCGGACTTGCAATATTTTCATGAGTGAAATGCAAAGTGAACTTAGAATATTTTCGAGGTGGAGTTACAAAATTTCACTTGAAATGTTACAGTGAATTTTGAATTGCCAGATTAGGTGATAGAAAATAATATTAGAGGATATTATTCCGACCTGGAAAAGTATCAATTTGAAATAGTGCCCACCTCAGGCGCAAGATAAAGGATAGGCAGGTTTGTGAAGTGGTTGGAGGAAGTTTCGACATGGTCCGGGCGTGCCACTGCCAATGTCGTTAAACCTGTATGTATAGTGCCTGTTTTTAAATCTGGACGAGGCGATGATCGCTAGATGGCGTTATCCGGCGGCGACGTACACGTCGGTTCTTGGGGCTTTTCCCAACCAGGTATCCCCCTACCTGGGGGGCACCACTCCGTCGGGGACAGGCTCTACACTCCCCACTGGTCTCTCGACATGTGAGTAGACTAGTGTAAAATAAGAAAGGTGAGGTTAGGGCAGCGAAGGGGAAAGAAAGATCGCGTGCGGTTCATGACCTGTCGTTAAAGGAGTTGATCGGAGAAATCATGGAAAACTTCCGACCAGAGCAACCTGGCGTTAGAATTCTCCTCCAGTCAGCGATCAAGTTCTACATAACTATGTAGCGAAAATCCTGTGACAGGACTAAACAGTCGAAAATCCTACGACCGTCGTGACTCGCACCCAAAAACCCTTTCGGTCAGAGGCACTTCAGTGACATGAATTGACCGGGAGCGTAGCTCGGGTTTATAAACTGATGTCGCAGCGCCTCTGACTTGGAGGGCTGGTTCGAGTCCTGACTCCCTTTTCAACACTTTTTCACTAGGTCGAATTATCCCCGTCTGGAGGGGAATT